>JAJAGP010001694.1:0-57099 GCA_025084515.1 Ancistrus triradiatus | reverse complement strand
AGAGCGAGAGCGCGCGCGTAGGCTGGTTGTGAAAGTAGTCTGACCAGTCACGCAACTGTGTGTGTATGTGCGTAGAGTCAGGAAGTTACTCAATCAGGGAAGTCAGAGGCATGTATAAGGAGAGCCTCGTGCATTGTTGGATTTATGTTGCCGTTTCTCCGCAGTATGTGAGTGTGTAAGCGTGTGTGTGCGCGCGTGTATGTATGTGTGCGTGTGTGCGCTTTTAAGACCGAGATGCAAACACTGGATTCGTGCAACTGTACACCAACACTGAAGCAGTCAGAGAGGGGGACCAGATGAGACTGATTACGCTTGAGGTGAGTACAGTCATTACTTACACCTTTTTGCTGAACATGTAATCCAGCTTGTTCAGGGTCTAATGAAACCTGTTGTTATTTCATGGCTTCACTCCACATGTTCATTGTGGGATGTCTGAGTGTGTGTACAGTTATTATGATACATGACATTTGAAGTGGGTGATTAATAAAAGAAAGATACTTAAAACCTTTAGATTCGTGCATGATTAATGTATGGTGTATTTGATATGAAGCATTAAAGAAGAAGTACAACTCGTAACAGTTGATTAAATAGATTTTTCATTTACAGCATTTAGCAGACACCCTTATCCAGAGCGACTTACAGTTCATACAATCTTATAATCCAAGCAGTTGTGGGTTAAGGGCCTTGCTCAAGCACCCAACAGTGGCAGCTTGGCAGAGGTGGGATTTGAACCCTGGATCTTCTGGTCCATAGTCCAGAGCCTTACCCGTTAGGCCACCACAGTCCCACTAAGATTTTAACATGTAATAAGTAGTATTTTATAAAGAAGCCCATTGATCTTGGTCCCACTGAGTCCTGAAAAGAATAATTGGAAGCATTGAGCATTGTGAGTTCAGCAGAGGAAGATATGGGAACACACATGCTTTTTAACTTGTCTGTGTAAGTTCTCAGTTATCCAGGCTATATTAGACTTAAGTGTTGCACTGCATACACAAGGTTGTTCAGACTGCTTTTACAAGGTAACAAAGACACATGGAGAAGACCCTCAGACATCAACCAGCGAGAAACAGAATGACAGACCTAAAGCATAGTTGTCTTATATGTGGCAGGACTGTCTGCGAAACTTAGAAAAATCTTCTCCAAGCCTAATATCCCAGAACACTTCAGACCCAGCAACGCCCTCAGGAAAACTCGTTCATCCCAACAACAAAACACCCAAACACAAACTGAGCAACCTTGTGTATGCGGTGCAGTGAAGTGAGGAGTGCTCAGATCTATACATAGGAGAAACCAAACAACCACTCCACTGACACATGGCAGAACACAGAAGAGCTAGCTCATCAGGACAGGACTTAGCGGTTCATCTGCATTTAAAGGAGAAGGGACACTCTTTTGAGGATACTAATGTTCATATCTTGGACAAAGAAGACAGATGGTTTGAAAGATTTGTGAAAGAGGTGATTTATGTCCAACCATTGTTGCACAGAAGAGGTGGTTTACGACACCAGCTGTCAACCACCTACACAACAGTCTTGAGATCCCTTCCCAGGAGGTTTAACCCCCATTCACACCTTGACCCATGTGACTCTAACGACTCTTTGGTCACTCTTTGGTCTCTGTGATCCCAACAACTCTCAGGACCACCCCAAGGTGACGACCAGGTTATGGTTAAATACCTGGGACTCCACATCAGTTTCTAGATTTATTGGGTGATCAACACTTTCTATACATTCCTTGTTGATGGAATGAACTGCTCATGTCAGGTTCTTCCACAAAAATCTATTGGATTAAGATCAGGATGATAGGTGGCATGATGGTTGTGTTTTCCTTTCTCCAGACATAAAGCTTCCCATCCTTTTCGGGCTTGTCCATGCAATGTGGCTTGCTCCTTGCATCCTGCCATGCATACCATTGTTGTTTAGTGGACTCATGAACATTAACCAATGTGACAGATGCATTTGGTTGCTTTGAAATTACCCTGGGTTCCTTTGTGACATTGCAGTATATCACACATCTTGCTCTTGGAGTGATCTATATTGGATTACCACTCCTGGGAAGGGTAAGAATGATCATGAATTTCCTCCATTTGTACACAGTCAGTCTGACTGTGGATAGATGAATTTCCTCCATTGTACACAGTCATCTGACTTGTGGATAGATGAAATCCAAACCCTTTCCAGTCTGGTGGGCATCAGAGCATCTCTGTTCATACCATAAATCACATCCACAAACATCTGTGGTGAAGATCAGAACTTGATAGATCCCCGTTCTTTAAATAAAACAGCGGTCCCACTGATTCAGGAACACCTGGCTCTAATTAATTTCACCTTCCCCCCCCCCCCCCCCCCCCCCCCAATAATGACTTAATCACTAATGGGGTACTCACAGATCTGTACAATTGGTTCATTTTCTTCAATAAAAATAAATGAAACGATAGTGTGCTTTGGGTCATTGTTCAGTATTTTATCTTAATGTTTAGATGTCGTTTCAAATCTAATAAGTAACATCTTGCAGTACGGTGTGTAGGAGCATTCTGTTTAGATTTTTTAACTGTAGACGTTGCCAAATCTGGGTCTGAATCTCAATTCGTACTCTCATACCAAAACCACAACTGTTTGGTTCTCGTTGTCAAATTCTGTTTCTATAGAAAAAAATTACTGCTCAATAAGAAACAATGCTGTGGTTCGCTATTATAGTGGTATGGACATTTAATCTGAGCACATGCTTGGTTACTTCTCTTCTGGAAATATATTCTTATCCTTTAATACTGCAGGACCTTGCATTTGTGATGTCACTAGTACAGATCCTGTATAATAGCCATGTGGCAGCTATTTTTTATACTTGTTCACTTTATAGTAACAGATGTTACTGTAGTGCATTCTGATTCACTTATTAATTTCCTGCTTTGGTTGTATGTACACTGCTCTTCATGTTTCAATTAATTATAGACTGGAACTCACGCCAAGTCTCAGACAACAACGTTTTCAGTATTTCTTTTGTCCATCCTTTACCTTTACACAGCTTCTGTTTATTCAGGTTTTGCTTATAGATTCTTTAAATTCCTTATTAGTGCTTATAGAATTAATCTTCCATAGTGTTAACTGAAAAGACTGGGATCTGGGATTTATTAGGGGGTCCAAGCACGAAGCGCGCAACTTTCTTTATTTGTTATTGCAAGATTTTTCTTTCTTCATTATTATTATTATTATTATATTCTCCCCTAAAAACTAATTGTGCAGCCCAAAGTCTTTACAAAGCTCGCAAGTCTTACAGCCATGAAAAACTCGCGGTCAAGTAGGTAGTAGTCCCTCCTCAGGCGCATGGACCCAGCCCAATTGGCCTATAGGTGGCGCTACAGCAAGACCAAACACGTTGATGCTTCTAGCTCCTTAAATCCATAAGCTCCACACACTTAAATTTTTTACTAATTTGCATAATATGCAGAACCTGCTTTTGCAGACTCGTCCCTGGAGTTTTCATGTATCCTCACATTTCGTGTCATTATAATCAGCTGAGCGTGCCACTTTAGTGCAAGTTAATGCTCCCTAACTGACCAAACTGCTTTGTGTGTGCTCTGTTTTTGTCTACTAAAATGTTTTTACTCATTCTGCTATTTTAAGCCAGTTCCTGATGTAAATTTGAATCTGTAGAATTTTTTTTTCTGTTTATACACACAAAAAATGTATACTTTAATGAATGTAGTGACTTTTGATTGTTTCCATTCAAACAATGAAAAACAATCACAATCAAGCATAAGATCATTTTTATATCTTACATAACATTATAACATTACAATAACTTATTATATCTTAGTTTCTGGTGTCTCTATGAACTAACAAAAATCAGAACCAATTATGAAGCAGCTGTTTTGGGACTCTTAACCATTATTGAAGAGAAGGTCCAAGGTTCAAGTTCTGAAACTTAATGTCAGATGTTTGGCACAGACGTACTATCGGACTCACTTGAGAAGCAGTGCTTTATGTAGCGCTTCATGCCAGAGTGGGATTTGGAGGAGAGTTTGGAAAAAGGTCAGGGTTGATCTGTCACAGAGAAACATTCTTTACGAGTGAGATGCTCGAATGTTCACTGAAGTCGCACTGAGCGGCTGTGGGACTGAGAGAAAGAACGATGGAAATCAGGGGGATTGCTACAACAGAAAAGCAGATTATATATAAAACAAAACATGGAAAATATATCACAATTAGGCCACTTTTGTAAGGCCACCCATTTCTGGAGCTACCAGGTGTATAGATGCGTATACGATGTCAAAAATCGATGTAGACAGTTTAATACTTCAGTCAAATGACATGTTGTGCTGATGTTACACATTTCTGCACATTTGAGTCACAGTTAACATGTTGAGTAAAAACCTACAAGACCCACTAACGATCATCTGGAAAGGGGCCAAACGTTTAGCACAACCCAAACTTGTATTTAGACATAATCAACTTCTGCTTATTGTTCCAGGGCTACAAGCTAGAAGGACACCAAGCAGCAAGGGGGTAGCGAAGGAGCACCGTGAAGGGAGAGAGAGTGAGATCAGTGGCTTCGGGCGTTCTCTGATAAACCGAGTTTGCGTCCTGCTCTCTCAAAAGCCTAGTGTAAATCTTTATGGTGACAGTTCTGCTTTGTAGTCTCCAACCCAGCAGGGAATCTGGAAAAGCTGGGGATGTGATCAACAACACAACTGTTACACTGATTTTAGTTGAAATAGAAATTTTATCGAACAACAGCATATGTATAGTTCTGAATATGGCTCTATTGTTGAGGGTTTGCACTTGAAATTCGTGACCAGTCTACAGTGGTGCTTGAAAGTTTGTGAGGCCTGCTGCCTTGTCCGAGGGAAGGCAAACCCCGATGTAGGTAGTGGGCGGGTCTGGCTGAACTAGGCTTGGGTCCCTCGTGATCTTGGACTCATGCAACATTGCTAGAATAAGGGCAGAGATGGGGTTGGTTCATAGTCATAAAAGAGTCTTATGGTGGATCAGAGACGTTGGGTTGCTGTCTCTGCCGCTCGTGGGGTTGCCAATGTCTCATGTGAATCCCCTCTTGGCTGGGTTTCCTCAGTTCTCCTTCTTTCTAGCTTTCTAGCTAGCTGCATAGCTAATGATGCCGGCGGTCTCATGCTACACTTGGCAATCAGTGATGGGACAGGGCATCAGTGATTGTTAATAGGACACTGTGCTCTTAATCAATAACTAATTACATTTATCGTTTTCTCTCCGAAAGCTGTGTTCCGGCAAGTTCAGCCCCAACAGGATGTACATCTGATGGAGCTCCACTGTGATAATTCACATTTTATTCGACCATGAATCCATGACTTAGTTTCATCTAGATTTATTCATCATTCATACCCGCCGGCCACTTAATGTCGATGTGCATAACTTCACATTCTATTCGGAACTTTGACTCCATGACTTTTAGTTCGCTCTTAGATTTATCATAATACCCACGGCACTTCTTAATGTCGATGGCATACTTACATTTATTCGAACGTTGACTCACCATGACTTTAGTCGCTCTTAGATTATCATCTACGCCGCCAAGGAGGTTGAGGTTGGGGTCCCTTTTGAGTTTGGTCCTCCCAAAGGTTTCTTCCTAGAATAGGGAGTTTTTTCCTTGCCACTGTCGCCCTAGGCCGCTCAATTTGGGATTGGACGTCGTTAGTTATTAGGAGGATAATCTAAACTTGTAAGTTGCTTTGAGGACAATGCTCCATTGAAAAAGCAGCAATAAATAAATCTGACTGACTTGACTTGCCTTGACTTAGAATTTTCTAATTTCTGCATAAATGTGACTTATCAGAATTTCGTAAAGTAGAATAAAGAGAACCCAGGTAAACAAAAATATTATATTTGGTCATTTATTTATTGAAGAAAAGATCCAATATTACATATTCGTGAGTGGCAAAAAAGTATGTGAACCTCTAGGATTAGTCAGTTAATTTGAAGGGAACCATTAGAGTCAGGTGTGTTCAATCAATGGGATGACAATCAGGTGTGTGAGGGGGGCACCCTGTTTTATTTAAAGACCAGGGATCTATAACTCTGCTCTACAACACGTTTGTGGAAGTTGTATCATGGCACGAAAACAAAGGAGATTCTGAGAAACCTCAGAAAAGAGTGGTTAAACGCCCATCAGGCTGGAGGTTACAAAACCATTCTAAAGACTTTGGAACTCACCAATCCACAGTCAGACAGATGTGCCACAAATGGAGGGAATTCCAGACAACCATTGTTACCCTCCCAGGAGTGGTCGACCAACAAAGCTCACTCCAAGAGCAAGGCTGTAAAGTCGGCGAGGTGGTCACAAAGGACCCCGGGGTAACTTCTAAGCACAAACTGAAGGCCTCTCTCACATTGGCTAATGTTAATGTTCATGAGTCCACAATCAGAAGACACTGAACAACAATGGTGGTGTGCATGGCAGGGTTGCAGGAGAAAGCCACTGTCTTCCAAAAAGAACATTGCTGCTCGTCTGCATTTGCTAAGGATCCGTGGACCAGCCAGATGATAGTGGAAGAATGTTTTGTGGACGGATGAGACCAAAATTGAAGTTTTTGGTTGAAAAGAAAAACGTTATGTTTGAGAAAGGAAAAGCACGCATTCAATATAGAACCTTATACAATTTGTGAAACACGGTGGTTGTTAGCATCATGGTTTGGGCATGTTTGCTGCCATCTGGGCCATCATTGATGGAACATTTAATTCTGAATTATATCAGAGAATTTAAAGGAAAATGTCAGAACATCTGTCCATGAACTGAATCTCAAGAGAAGGTGGGTCATGCAGCAGACAACGACCCTAAGCACAAAAGCGTTCTACCAAAGAATGGTTTAAGAAGAAATAAGTAAAGTTCATGTTGGATGGCCATCAAAGTCCTGACTTTTTAATCCAATTGCAAAGATTGTGGAAGGACTGAAGCGAGACACGCTAATGTGAGGAAACCCACCAACATCCCAGAGCTGAAGCTGTTCTGTACGGAGGAATGGGCTAAAATTCCTCCAAGCCGGTGTGCAGGACTGATGAACAGTTACAGGAAACATTTAGTTGCAGTTATTGCTGCACAGGGGGTTCACTGGAAAGGTTCACATACTCTTGACACTCACTAATAGGTAATATTGGACCATTTTCCAAAATAAATAAATGACCAAGTATAATATTTTTGTCTCAGTTGTTTAACTGGGTTTTCTTTATCTACTTTTAGGACTTGTGTGAAAAATATGATGATGTTTTAGGTCATATTTATGTAGAAAATTCTAAAGGGTTCACACACTTTCAAGCACCACTGTGTAATTGGTTCACTCAGATAGCTTTCATCCAACTCTTGATTTGACTTAAACAGGTAACATTTAACGTTAATTTCATAACTTGATGATTGACTAGGTTGGAGGTCTAACAATAAAATCCTGAGATTTTAAAAAGAAACCGGTGGCTCTGAAATGGTAAACATTTGAAAACATAAGAAAACAAATGAAATGGGACCAAAATCTGACCCCTGTGGTTCACCATTGGAGTCGCTACTGAAAGCTGATACATAAATTAGTTTCTTTAGAATAAAGAAATCACAAGCATAGTCCAGCTTTTCAAAATGGAATATTCATATTCGTCTGTATCTTCAAAGTGGTCCGATCGAATATGCAGATACACTTATTCTCATTTATTTTCTGCAACATTTACATCAAACCAAATGACTCAAAATTGTGCTGCAGAGAAAGTTCCTGATATGCAGAAATAAATGCAACATGACTGTCTGAGAACTGAAATGGAAGAAAACATGGGCGTGAGCTGACTCCTGACCTTTATGATTTCGGTTTCCTGGTTTCTAATCCAGCTGTTTCTTTCTGTAATGAAAATGAATCCAGTTACGGGTAAGAAAGTATATAAAGTATTTAGAGGACAGTGCTGCATTCTGATGTTTGTATATCCAATAGGTGCGGCGTGTGCTCAGAGGACATTAAGGTTCTCATTTGTGCTTTGGTATCAAGGTGTTGTCACAGATGTTTGGCTTAAAGCCCTTAGTAGAAAAGATAAAAATAAGATTTACTGAGAATTACACTTATTTTAGACATGCATTTAGAGGAACTAACCTACCTTGCTTGTTCTTGAGAAGTGGGAGGAACCTGCATCATGTTTAGACCTCTGTCTTTTCTCAGTTGCAGATAAACATGAAACCTTCGTTAGAAGTGACATATGAGATCGTTAAGAGTGTTTGTTCAGGATTAGAAGTTCAGATATTGGAGACTGGGGATACAAATATCAAGGATAAAATATATCAAGACGCGTATCAAGAGTTTCTTATTCTTTGATCTGATGTTATCAGCTTTCACAAAAATGCTGACCATCTGGAGTCTTTCTAACGAAGCACTAATGAAGTGAGTCACCCTGGCAGACAGAGGGTTGCTAGTGGACTTCCTTCCTTCCTTTGCTAATCAGCAACTTTATCTAGATGGTGTTTTGTTTTTAAATGTAATGCTGCACTTTTGAAGCGTCCACTCTATACCTTCTCATGATGTATGCAATATACAGTGGGGCAAAAAAGTATTTAGTCAGCCACTGATTGTGCATGGCTCTCGCACACCTGTAACTTCTTCTTTAAGAAGCTTTTCTGTCCTCCACTTGTTACCTGTATTAATGGCCCCTGTTTGACCTCGTCGAAAAGAGCTGTCGAAAGACACCAGAAAGAAAGTTGTAGAGCTGTAGCAGGCTGGGAAGAGTGAATCTACAATAGGCAAGCATGTTGGTGTGAATAAATCAACTGAGGGAGCAATTGTAAGAAAATGGAAGACATACAAGACCATTGATAATCTCCCCCGATCTGGGGCTCCACGCAAGATCTCATCCTGTGGGGTCAAAATGATCACGAGAACGGTGAGCAAAAATCCCAGAACTACACGGTGGTACCTGATGAATGACCTGCAGAGAGCTGGGACCAAAGTAACAAAGGCTACCATCAGTAACACACTATGCCGAAAGGGACTCGGATCCTGCAGTGCCAGGCGTGCCGCCCTGCTTAAGCCAGTACATGTCCAGGCCCTTCTGAAGTTTGCCAGAGAGCATACTGATGATTGAGAAGAGGATTGGTAGAATATCATGTGGTATAATATCAGAACTTTTTGGTAAAAACTCAACTCTGTGGTGGCCTAGCGGGTAAGGTGCTGGACTATGGACCAGCAGGTCCAGGGTTCAAATCCCACCTCTGCCAAGCTGCCACTGTTGGGTCCTTGAGCAAGGCCCTTAACCCACAATTGCTTGGATTGTAAGAATGTAAGTCGCCCTGGATAAGGGCGTCTGCTAAATGCTGTAAATGTAAATGTAAATGTAAACTCGCCGTGTTTGGAATAAGAAGAATCTGAGTTTGTGCAATACTACTGTGAAGCATTGGGGTGGAAAACATCATGCTTTGGGCGTTTTTATGGAAAGCCCGATAGGGACGACTGAATCCATGTTAAGGGAGAATGAACGGGGCCATGTATCGTGAGATTTGAAGCCAAAACCTTCCTTCCAACGGGGTGGGATTTCCAGCATGAAAGGATCCCAAACACATGCTCGGGACAATTGAAGGAAGTTGGCTCCGTAAAAAGCATTTCAAGGTCCTGGAGTGGCAGCCAGTCTCCAGACCTCAACCCCATAGAAAATGTGTGGAGGGCGTTGAAAATCCATGTTGCCCCAAAAACATCACTGCTCTAGAGGAGATCTGAATGGAGGAGGGAAAATACCAGACTAAGTGTGTGCCAAACATGGTGAAGGACCTTACAGCAAACATTTGCCTCTGTCATTGCCAGGGCAAAGGTTATGTTACAAAGTATTGAGTTGAACCAAAATATATTGGCCAAATACTTATTTTCAACCATAATCTACATTAAATTCTTTTAAAAATCCTACAATGTGATTTCCTGGATTGTTTTTTTCCTCATTTTTCTCTCATAGTTTGAAGTGTACCTATGATGGAAAATTAAAGAACTTCTCTCATTTTTCTCTTTACCTTTCTCTCATCAGTTTAGTAATGAGTGTCAGGGAGTGTTGTTCATCACTGGACCTGTGGATGATTTTTTTTGCGTTGTTTGTTGTGGTCTAGGGACTTGACTCACTGTGCTTTGAGAAAATGGCCTGCTAAAACCCAATCTCTAATTAAAAAGTACTCTGACTTTAAAACAGTTATGCGATACACAAACACAAACATTAGCCAATGTGAGGGAGACTTTATTTGCTGAGAAATTACCGGGTTCCTTGTAACCTCATAGCGATTAGACCCCTTGGAGTTGACAGTGGAGCAAAAAAGTTTTTAGTAAGCCATTGATTGTGAAAGTTTTCCTGCTTGGAAAGATGAGAGAGGGTCTGTAATTTTTCATCATAGAGACCCACTTCAATATGAGATTCAAAATGAGGAAAAAAAAACAGGAAGTTGCATTGTAGGATTTTTGAAGAAGAGGGTGGAAAATAATAAGATTTGGTCAATAACAAAACTCACACTCAATACTTTAACATAACCTTTGTTGGCAATGACAAGAGGTCAAACGTTTTCTGTAAGTCTTCACCCAGGTTGGCACACACTGTAGCTGGTTTTTGAACCATTCTCCATGCAGATCTCTAGAGCAGTGATGTTTTGGTGGGCAACATGGACTTTAAACTCCCTCCCAATGTTCTTGGGGTTGAGGTCTGACGATTGGGTAGCTCACCAGGACCTTGGAATGCGTTTTTAAGGAGCCACTCCTTTGTTGCCCGAGCGGATGTGTTTGGGATCTTGTCATGCTGGAAGACCCAGCCACGTTCCATCTTCAATGCTCTCACTGGATGGAAGGAGGTTTTGGCTTAAAATTCTCGTGATACATGGCCCCGTTCATTCTTCCCTTAAACAGAGATTCAGTCGTCTGTACCCTGTGCAGAAAAACAGCCCATGTTTCCACCCCATGCCCTTCACAGTAGGTATGGTGTTCTTGGGATGCAACTCAGGCATTCTTCTTCCTACAAACACGATGAGGTCTTCCCCTTCCCTCCTCCCCACCTCCCCCCCCCCCCCCCTCACCCCCTTCGGTTGAGTTTTTACCAAAAGTTCTATTTTGGTTTCATCTGACCACTGGATTTGCCAACCTCTCGCGAATCATCATATGCTCTTGGAAAACTCAGATGGGCCTGGGACATGGACTGGCTTAAGCAGGGGGGCCGCCTGGGAACTGCGGATCTTGAGTCCCTTCGGCATAGTGTGTACTGAGGTAGCTTTGTTATTTGGTCTTCCCAGGTCTCTGCAGGTCATTCATTCAGGTTACCAAGTGTAGTTCTGGGATTTTTGCTCACCTTCTTGTGATCATTTTGACCCCACAGGATGAGATCTTCGTGGTGAAACCAGATGGAGGGGAGATTATCAAGGGTCTTGTATGCTCCATTTTCTTACAATTGCTCCCACAGTTGATTTATTCACTCCAACCTGCTTGCCTATTGTAGATTCACTCTTCACAGCCTGGTGCAGGTCTACAATTTACTTCCTGGTGCAAATCAACAGCTCTTTGGTCTTGGCCATGGTTGAGTTTGGAGTCTGAATGTTTGAGGCTGTGGACAGGTGTCTTTTATACAGATAATGAGGTCAAACAGGGGCCATTAATACCGGTAACAAGTGGAGGACAGAAGAGCTTGTTAATGAAGAAGTTACAGGTCTGTGAGAGCCAGAAATCTTGCTTGTTAGTGGACGACCAAATACTTATTTTCCACCATTATTTACAATTAAATTCTTTAAAAATCCTACAATGTGATTTTCTGGATTTTTTTTCTCATTTTGTCTCACATAGTTGAAGTGTACCTATGATGAAAATTACAGACCTCTCTCATTTTTGTAAGTCTGAGAACTTGTACAATCAGTAGCTGACTAAATACTTTTTTGCCCCACAGTATCTTTGTTGACAGACCACTCCTGTAGAGGGTGAATTACCCCGATTTTTACATATCTAAGACTGGAGTTGGAGCTGGTGGAGTTCACACTCTTTAGATATGGTTTGTAACCTTTTCCAGCCTGATGAGCATCAACAATTATTTTTGTGAGGTTCTCAGAAGTCACCGTTGTTTGTGCGCATACACACACTCACACACCTGCAAGTTTATTCATCTATCTTTATGGAGATGTTCCACCGACACACTATTTTGATTTGCTATAACTAGCCCCAACCTCAGTATCCTAAAACAAATCTGTTGGCTTTTTTGTTTTAAAAAAAAAAAAACTATTTAAGCCATTTCCAAATCCAGATCTTTCTATCCTTGTGCATTCACCTGACACTCACAATGATATACAGTGGTGCTTGAAAGTTTGTAAATCCGAATTTTCTGTTTTTATAGTAGAATTATTCTATTTCTATTTGCATAATTTTGATCTAGAACATCATCACAAGTGCTAAAAGTAGATACAGAGAACTGTTAAACAAAAGGGACAAAAGTAGCTATTTGATGAAGAAAATGATCCAGTATACCTATCTGTGAGTTGCAAAAGTATGTGAACATTTGCTTTCAATATACAGTAACTGCAACTAAACATTTTCATTAACAGTTGCTCTGTTTGAACCCTGGACCTTCTGGTCCATAGTCCAGCCTCTTAACTGCTAGGCCACTGCAGTTTTGTTGCATGACACGTTCTCCTGAGATTCAATTAACAGACAGATGTCCTGACAGGTTCTTTAAGAATTTGCTGGTACAATCAAAATTCATTGTTCTATCAGTGTCAGAAAGCCATTTTGACCCAGGTGCAGCCATGCAGGCTGAACCCATGACATTACCACCACCATGTTTCACAGATGTGATAAGGTTCTTATACTGGAATGCAGTGTTTTTTTTTTCTTTCTCGAGACATAATGCTTCTAATTTCAACCAATAAAGGTTTCATCTTTGCAAAAACATTGTTCCTACATCCATGTGTCACACAAAGGACCGCAGTGTTCTTTTTGGAGAGCAGTGGTTTTCTCCTTGCAACCCTGCCATGCACACCATTGTTGTTCACTGTTTTCCTGAACACCTATGAACCAATGAGAACTCATGAGCCAATGTGAGAGGGAGGGCCTTAGTTGCTGAGAAGGTACCCCGGGTTTGTTTGTAAACTCGCAGAGTGATCTTTGTAGTTACAGTGGTGTGAAAAAGTGTTTGCCCCCTTCCTCATTTCCTATTTTTTTCGGAACATCAAACCAATTTAAATATCAGTCAAAGACAATACAAATAAACACAAAATGCAGTTTTGAAATGAAGGTGTTTATTATTAAGGGAGAAAAAAAATCCAAACCTACATAACCCTGTGTGAAAGTGATTGCCCCCCTTGTTAAAACATAACTTAATTCTGGTTTATCACACCTGAGTTCACTGTCTTTAGCGACAACCAGGCATGATTATTGCCACACCTGTTCTCAGTCAGGACATCACTTAAATAGGACCTGCCTGACAAAGTGAAGGACACCAAAAGATCCTTAAACGCTAGACATCATACCGAGATCCAAATAAATTCAGAAACAATTGAGAAAGAAAGTAATTGAGATCTATCAGTCTGGAAAGGGTTATAAAGCCATTTCTAAAGCTTTGGGACTCTGTATATTTGTTGGCTGACCACTCCTGAAGAAGCTGAATTTCCTGCATTTGTACACAATCTCTGACTTTGGAGTTGGAGCTGGTGGAGTTCAAAGTCTTTAGATATGGTTTGTAACCTTTTCCAGCCTGATGAGCATCAACAACTCTTTTTGTGACGTTCTCAGTAGTCACTATTGGTTGTGCCATGATACACTCCACAAATATGAGTTGTGAAATCAGACGTTGTAAAGTCCTTGCTCATCTGCTCAAAGACGTATTGTAGAATATCTATTTAATCTTTTGATCACATATGATCTTTCATTAACTATAAGACCACATTCAGTTAATGAAAGGTCATTAAACAGTTTCTGCAGCTTGTTTGCCATTCCCCCCTTCTTGTTTGTTCTGTGCTCTTGGTGCGATATTGGAAGGACATCCACTCCTAGAAACAGAGAGCAGCAATAGCACTGAATTAGCTTCAGTCTCTCACAGTTCATATAATGATCTAATGATTGATGTTACCAGGCCATAATTTTTTTCTCACCCACTTAACATGGCATCCCATGATTTGTTTGTGTGTGTGTGTGTGTGTGTGTGTGTGTGTGTGTGTGTGTGTGTGTGTAGTTATAAAGGATGCAGCACTAGCACTTCTCAGCCTGCAGAGAGTGGACAGAAGGTGAATGTGCCATGGATCAGTTCAAGCTGCAGAATGTGGAGGATTTCTATGAGATTGGAGGGGTACTGGGCAGGTGAGATGCATTTTTTGTTCCAACCTAAACCAACAACCCTTGGACTTTGAGTTCTCTGTTATTCCTGAGGGTGATGTCCACATAAAACATTGTTTAGGGAGTTTTCGTTCGAAAGAAAGATAAGTGGGAGATATTGTATGTTCTGAGATCTGCTTTAACACCTACCACATTTCTGTAGGACTGTATGTACTTCTCTGTAGAGTAACTGTCATATTTCTCTTCAGGGGCACTTGGGCAGGTGACGAGAGTGAAGGAACGTTGCTATGGCACCTCTGGGCAGGAAGTTTTTCCTCTGCTTGGGTCTGTCGTGATCTCGATTTCAGCTGCGAGGGTTAATGGCGGGGGGCTATCGTGCGTGGACCTAAGGGAAAAAGCTTACAGGGGCGGGAATTTAGAGAAGGAGGAGGTAGCGCACGGAAGAGTCAGGGAAGGGGACGGCGGGGTACAGAGGAGATGGCGAAAGGGGAGAGGTGTAGGAGGCGAGGGCGAGGGAGCGGGGGAAAGGGGGAGGGAGCCGAGGGAAACAGAAAGTGGGATAGGGGGCATAGTGCGGGGGGGAGTGAGAGGAGGGGCACGCAATTGGGAAGAGCGAAGGAGGAGAGTCGACGACAGGGGGGTGCAACGGAAGAAGCGGCGTGGGGGGCGGGGAGGAGAGGAAACAAAAAATCAGGAAAACAAGGAAAGAGGGAAAAGAAAAGAGAAAAAGTAAAAAAGAAGAAAGAAGAAAGAGAGTAGTGGAATGAGGGGAGGAGGGAGAGGTGGAGATGGGAGAAGATTTGGTGGAGAGGACCCCCTCCAATGAGAAGAGGACATGGAAGCAAAGAGGTGATAAATGGGGACAGACGAGAGAGGACAGGAGATGAACATATGAGAGGTAAAGGTGAAGGCGGGGGAAGCGAGAGAAGCAACGGGGGAGAGAGGGGCACGAAGCGTGAGAGGGAGTATATGGGAGACGGAGAAAGTAGAAAGGGAGTTGCTAAGCCCGCGAGGGGTAGTCACGGCTGGAGGCGAAGACGCACGAGACAGGTTCCAGGATGAATATGACATTACTACGGAATGGGAGAAGGCGAAAGATGACAAGAGCGTACGTGCAAACACGCGACGAGTCAGTCCGGCGTAGATTCGGATCAATGAAAGAAGGAGTAAAGCGGGGACTAGGGAGAGAGCCGACGCAGACACCACACTGTGAGTCGTGAAGCGCGAAAAAGATGAGGGTGGTCTGTGACGCGAGCCGGCGACGGTAGGCGAAAGCAAGGCTTCTCCGTGTCCGGCGGCACGACGAGGACTAATTGGAATCAGGAAACTTCCATTGAATCCCCCCAGAAGAACTGTCTGGCCGAGCGGGTCACCGGAGCAGATCCTCAGGGTTAGCTAACTTTCATCGGCTTAAGGGGCAGGAGGGAGTGTCAAAGGAGCTAAGGCGGAGGGGTGAGGTAGACAGCACAGGTAGAAGGGAGGGAGAAAAGGGGATAGAGGGGAGTTACCCCGAGCGTCCAGGATCGGCTGGGAAGCCAGGGAGGGTTCTGCTGAGGGGATTGAGAGGACTAAAAGAAATGATGGCGTCAAACCCGCATGACCCAGTACGATCAAGGTGCGCACTGACTTGAGAGAGGTCGTGTAGGATCGGTTAGGACGGGCAATCCAAATAACCAGAAAATCCACATGACAAAAATCGACGCTCCAGGGAACCTGACGGATCTGGTCTCCGAGGTAGATGTGGGCCCCGTGGGCGTCGTGGGGAAGGAGGGGGCGCCACGGCACGGGGAGAGGGAGAGGAGGCGGTTAGCCAGGACAGCAGGGCCTGGAGAAGGAAGAGGGGATGGGTGACGAGGGATTGGGAGCGTAGGTTTTACGCCCTCCCTAAACGTCCAACACCGATCCCATCCAGTATTCCAACCGCGTGCGTTGGGGGAAGGCCGAGGGTGAAGACGCCCCGGAGCCTCGGCATTGCCGCCGGATCCTGTCTGGTTGCTGTATCGTATCCAGGGGGCGCCGTTGGTCCGTCGCTGCTTCCGTCAAAAGGATGTCAGCTGTGGGCTGAGGGGGGGGTAGGGAGGAGATGCGGAGCATCCGGGAGTCACCGGACCGGGGGGCGCGTGGTTCATCGTACTCAGCAGACGGAGGCAGGCGCCGGGGCGCCTCTAGGTGGGACTACTCGGTAGAGTAGCCCGGCGCCGGTCGGTCGAGGTGCTCGCCGGGGGAGGGGGTTAAGGCTGCGGGTGGTCGCTGTTGAGAGTGTCCGCGGGACTGGATGATCGGGTATATGGGGAACGGAGTGGAGTTGGATATTTGGCGCGCGCTGAAGTGTATAGGGGGAAGGGCGGAGACTGGAGGATAGCAGACAGATTTTTGGATCAGACATAGGGAGAAAATAAGAAATGGGTGTACCCCCGCCTGAGAGGACCACGGGGGAGAGTGGGCTGTTTCTGGGCATCGGCCGGTGGCTACGTAGCTGCTGGGTGGGTGCGGCATCGAGAAGAGGCGCCAGCCACTCCCCGCGCGATCAACGACTTCCCAACGTGAATAAGTCTTAAGCCGCCTCACTTCCCACCTATCCGTGATGCATCCCGAGCGGGGAGCACGATGAATGACCTCTGGGCAGCTAGAGTGAGGGAGTACGGCGTGGGGGGAGTTAGGGGTTCTCCCTGGGGAACGAGGGGCACGCACGCCCATCGAGATGCCTCGCGGACTGATAGAAGAGGGGCGGTAGGAGGGGGCAGGAAATACGAGTTCGAACGCGCCTTGAGCGGGGAGAGGACCGACGGGGGTGGCTCGCGGGAGAGAAGAGGTACACGGGACACCCCGGGAGAATCAAACCAGGCCATGGGTAATAGGGCTTCAGGGACATAAAGGCCGAGGGGGACGGGCGACTAGGTCTTCCGCTCTGCAGAGCCGCATACCGGGCGGAATAGTGGAGCGGATAGGGGGATCATTTCGGACTCAGGGAACAGGGCGGAGGAGTGGAAAAAAGGGGGGAAAGCGGGCAGCGAGAAAAGAAAAAAGCACGGGAAAGGAGGGACAACAGGACGGGAGAACAGGAAAGGTGAAGCACATGGGGTGTACTAAACAAAACACATTATGATGCCTAAATGATACTCAGTGTTATGCTTTTAACATTTATTTGAAAAAACAGTAATAAATCACTCACAGTTAGCTTTTTTTTAAAAATACTTTTACTAAACCCCCCCTGTAACTGATAGTTAGTCGTTAGAACCTCCAGGGAGGACGGAGAAGTAAGGAGGAAGGGGAGAGGCAGGAGAAGAGAGGGCAAGGGGAGGCTAGAAAAAAGGAAAAAAGTCAGTTTAAACAGGGGGGGAATTGTTTGGTTTGTAAATTGTATAACAGGTTCTGGAAAAAAGACTAGAGCTTCTTAACAAAAAGACTATATTTTGCCAGGAAGACATCTGTTCCGAGAAAAGCAAAAAACAGTTGGGAAATTCTGTGGTCGGAGAATTGAATTTGAAGACGAACATTGTATTTTAAATTTGTTTCCTCTTTCAGTCAGACTATACAGCAGATTAGAATGGAGGAAGGAGGATAGATTAGAACTGGAGAGGGAAGGATAAGGTGGGGGGTGACAGTTGTGAGGAATACCTCGAATTTTCCACTGAAGCACTTTCATCTACAGGGGTTCGTTCACCTCCTCCTCGCTCTCTCTCTCTCACTACACACAGCACACACACACACCACACACAACTACCATTCACACATCAACTATCTACCCACATTCATCCAACCTCCTGGTTCTGGCGGCGCACCTTTCGGACGCCGGATCGCGCCCCGGGACGGCGGGCGCAGCAGAGAAAAGTGGAAGAGATAAATCACAAAGCGAGACAGTGCAGATGTGTTGCAACGCGAAGAAAGGCAGAAGAGGAGACAGCGAGAGGAAGAAGGCAAGTGGCCCGTCGGGGAGATAAGTTATTGGATTATCTGCAGCTCCTGTGTGCATGTGATGGCCTCAGCGTACAGAAGAAGAAACATTGTAGTTAGCATCTGTAGGTCAGGAAAATGTTGCATGTGTTTGAACAGTGTCGATGTTCTTATGGAAGATACATTTTTTTTATATCTAGCACGACAATGTAAATTTAACCTGTTCTCCCAGGGACATTGGGGATTCTTTTGGGAAATCTCAGAGGAACGTTAGTGTGGTGTGGGAGAGGACGGATTCTTATTTTAACTTGCAGGTATTTTTCTTCAGATATTGAGTCTGTTGTGAGTCTGTTGGCTCTGCAAATGGCATTATAATACATTTCCTATGGAAGCTAAACGCCCAGGTTATTCACAAGTAGCGTACTTAATGGAAGGTAAGATGTGATGAACTTGACATTATTCTTTAATTATGGAGTAGGGCTGGGTGGGTCACCGGTGTTAAATTCCCGTACGATATGCTTTTTTCATATACCCCCATGCCGATGCATAGCAGAAACACAGCTCTAACAAATAGGCAGCAGATTATATAATATATTTCACCGCTACGAGCGCTGCTGAGCTCTGAGTAGAATTACATCACCGAACAGCATGCTGGGTAAAGCCAGCCAGGTAGCATAACATACAGCCTAGAAACAGTCAAGCCAGATTAAAGAACACAACATAAATAAAATCTGTTTACATTCGGCAACTGTTTCATGCATTCTGGTTTTGTGTAATCCTGTGGGTGAATAAAGCTTTATAGTAATAAAGCCCTTCATATTTAAATATATAAAACAGAGATTCGGCCGGTTTTAGCGCGTGATCAGCTTCAGCCAGATTCGTAAACCGATTCGTGCCGGTATAAAACACATTGCCGAGCACCGTGCTTTTTAATCATAAATCAGTTCCGGTCAGATCATAATTCAAAGTTTCAGGCACTCGGTGGTTTAAGAGCCATGTTTAAGGGTTTGTTTGCTGACATGATGAGAAGGAAGCGTTACAGGTTTCAGCTGTGTTTTGAGTGCTACTTGTGTTTACAGTCCACTAGATAGTCTCCATAAATCCCACATTACTGATGGTGGACTAGGGACACTACTATGAGCTTGTTATCCATTTTTGGATATAACTCTGTTACAGAGTTATATTGTGTGCACACACATCCTTTTTTGGGAGGAAAAAGGAAGAACAGAACATGGATAACATACCAAACATACACACAGACAGGTCTCTGGAGCTTTGGTACTTGCTGTGTCACCTGGCTGCCCAAAATCATGTCAAAGCAATTGACTTGAGTCCCCTGAGTGTGAACTTTTATATGAGATTTATTTGATTTATTTCAGATTTTACTCAATTTATTTCAGACATCGGAGTGTACAGTTTGAGTGCCTAAATATTTAGAAGCTGAATTCTGTGCTGAGGTTTGACTTCAACAGGGATCCAAACCCACCTGTTTTTGGCACAGACCCAACTCTGGCATGCAAAGCCAACAAGGAACAACAGAGTTAAGGGGGCAACAGATATTTATTTAACAGAGTTCAAGTGTGTGGGGGAGAGAGACCATGGCAGCCAGGGGGCTGATGAGTGGGCCAGCAGGTTCAGCACGGATGCAGGTCAGGGAGATCCCTGGACAAAACCACAAAGCGATTAATAGACATAGTAGAGAATCCATCAAGCAGAATGTCCTGCAGGTGGATGAAATAATCAGGGTCTGCTGGTGAGATGAGCAGGGTGCCTGCCAGGTCCAGGGATAAGTGCAGAGCTGCAAAGTTGTCACACAGTCTCAGAAAAGGATTTGACAGGACAGAGATGGAAAGAGGGAGATCAAAGAGACTGGAAAACAGGACTAAGGAGAGAAAACGAGGAAACCAAAACCGACAGGACAGGGTCATGGTGTTATTGGGTCCAGGCTGATGTTAGAAGTTACTGGGTGCAGGCAAAAGTGCTCACAGGATGGGATGCCTGTCCATCATAACCACACCACTCAACTTTCATGTTGCAAACCCAGCCCAGGATTTGAACCTAGTCAGTACTGCTATATCCTGAACCTGGCTCTGATCTCTACAGGACCTTTACAGCTACAGAAGCTGTTAGGGTGGATAACAACAACAATCAATAAAGTATTTTTTATTTTGTTGTTTGTAATTACTTGTTTAAAATTTTTGTTTAAAAATCTTTAGCTCTGTCATGGTTGGAATGATTAATTTTCTCTTCTGTAGAAAGTGACATCATGGTTTACTTATTCTGTACTTTAGGATGCTTGGAGGAGAGCTTTTTGACTTCATCGCTGAGAAGGAGAACCTAACAGAGAATGAGGCCATTGAGTTTCTGAAGCAGATTCTGAAGGGGGTCAGGTTCATGCACAGCAAGCAGATCGCTCACTTCGATCTAAAGGTAAGTGACAAACTGTTAGATACTTTCTCATGACTTTATGGTTATGTGTATGTATAAACTGATGGTAATGGCAGTTCCTGGGGTCCTGGGTTCAGACCCCAGGTGGGAATTGCAACATGAAGGTGGGGTGGTGCAGTTATGGACCTGCGATGGACTGGCGCCTTGTGGCCAGTGAATAACAGGTTAGGTTTCAGACTGTCGCCTGCAACCAAGATAAGAAGGGGTAAAACAGGATGCCATGCTTCATACACTATATGGACAAAGGTGTTGGGACACACTTCTTAATCATTGAATTCAGGCCCCTTGTCACAGGTGTTTAAAAAGCAGTCTGCCTTTACAAACATTACTGAAATAATGGGTCATTCTAAAGAGCTCACTGAATTAGAGTGTGGTACTGTAAGGGCAGCAGAACGAATCATTGCGACTGACCTGCCCAACCTGGACAACATCTATGCCAGCCGATTAAAGAAGGCGGCTGCCAGTATCAGCAGACACACAGCACACCTGGTTCTTTGACCTGCTACCATCTGGCAAGATGTAGAGTACTGTCCACGTAAACACAAATAAACTGAGAAACAGCTTCCTCCCCAGAGCTGTGGCCTCCATCACACCTCACTGACTGATGTCACCTCTCATACCCACATCACACGTTGGACATTCTGCATATTTTGCACACATGCACAGGCACTTACACAGAAACAGACACTTTGAACTATTCATACTGTGCTTATTTTATTCTGCACTGGTAGTATGTACATGTCTACTTAAATTAACTGTTGTATATAACTGCTACTTTTCTTGGAGAGTGTGCACTAAATTTCGTTGTATGCAAGTACACTGCCATAATAAAAAAAAAGGTCACCACCTGGAGTTAACTAAGCAAATAGTTAAATAGTTTAAAAAAAGCCTCCCATCAGATAATTACTGCATTGGTGATGATGTTTCAGCTGGCAACACGTTCTTTAACCCTAACTGATGCGGTTAGTAGCTTCCCATTTGTTAAACAACCATGTCCAAAGACATCCTGTGGTCATGGAAAAGATGTACATCTGTTTCAGAAGGGACAAATTGTCAAAGAGTGGTTCAGGGAGCATGAGCCATCATTTTCACACATGGATTGGCCACCACAGAATCCAGACCTGAACCCCATTGAGAATCTTTGGGATGTGCTGGAGGAGACTTTATGCAGTGGAACAAACCTCCCATCATCAATACAAGATCTTGGGGGAAAAATTAATGCAACTCTGGACAGAAATAAATGTTGTGGCATTGCAGAAGCAGTAATTAATTTTTCCAATATTAATTGATGTGTCTTTGGACATGGTTGTTTAACAAATGAGAAGCTACTCACTGCATCAGTTAGGGTTACATAACTTGTTGCCAGCTGAAACATAATCACCTATGCAGTAATTATCTGGTGGGGGCGGGGTGGGGGGATGGGGGGATTTACATAGTCAAATCCAGGTGGTGTCCTTTTTTGTGGCCGGGCAGTGTACCACTGTAGGTCCCAGTTTGTCCATATAGTGTATATGTGTAAGGTGGGGAGGTGTAGTTTACCGACTACATGCCTGGAGGTCAATGTCTGGGGTGTGCAGAGGCCCTCTCTGCCTCCCTCTGCCTGGAGGTCAATGTCTGGGGTGTGCAGAGGCCCTCTCTGCCTCCCGTTGCCTGGAGGTCCATGCCTGGAGTTTTGCATACATGCGAAGTTTGTGTTACATTGATGTGGGTTTGTGCTCTGAATCTTTGTTTTCAATCCAGCCGGAGAATATTATGCTGTCAGATAATAACGCAGAACATCCTGAGATCAAGATCATTGATTTCGGGCTCGCTCAGCGCTTCACCCCGGGAGAGGAGTACAAAAGCTTGAGTGGAACGCCTCAGTACATAGGTGAGAGAGCTTTTGTGTTTGTGTGTGTGCATGAAAACAGTAAGGCACCCCTCATATTAATTTTCTAAATACTAGAAAACCTGTGCAACTTTTTAAAATATGAAAGATTTATGTTTTATGTAAATTCAATAATTTTTCATAGACCTGTAGGCAAGACCCACACAACTGATAGGGATTCAAGACAGATACCAAAAGGCATGAAGTTTGAGTCAACTTAAGTCAGAGTCAAATCTGAATCAAAGTCTGAACTCAATAAAACTGACCCCTCTCAAAATGCTTGAATGAAGGATATCCGCATGTATTGTGGTTGTGATTAAAACATGACAGTATTTTAGAATCTGCTGTACAGATTCACTTTTACTAGCATAAAGCTATATATAATCAGTGGTTGAATGACTAGCATACAAAGAACTTAAGACACAAGTACAGTCAAACCCGTTATCTGAATGCACCTCTTTCCTGGAAATGCCTAAGTTATAGAATATTCCTGATAATGGGAGCCGTCTGTCCATCATTTCTTATGGGACAAACCCTACCTTGTTCTGACATCTTCAAAACTTAGTGATGTGGCTTAATATAGTTTTGCTCAGGAAACACTGTGCTTGCTGTCTCTCTTTGGTCTCACTCTCACTTTCGCTTGCTGTCTAATTTTTGTGTGTGTTTGCGTTAGTGTCACACTTAGAGTAAAAACAGTTGCAAGGAAGTTGCATAGTGTACCATTCCTCAGATATAAGGCTGAGAGTCTGAATGGCCAAGGCAATGAAACTGTTTATTCTTACCTTTATATTTAACAGATTCCCACCTCCTTAAGTCATTGATTGATTGTTTGATTTTCTGAGCATGCTGAAGTTGTTGTACTATTATGGTACATCAGACAAAGAAGCAGGGGGAAGTTTCAGGG
Organism: Ancistrus triradiatus; assembly: GCA_025084515.1. Taxonomy (NCBI): domain Eukaryota; kingdom Metazoa; phylum Chordata; class Actinopteri; order Siluriformes; family Loricariidae; genus Ancistrus; species Ancistrus triradiatus. The sequence goes on along the minus strand of JAJAGP010001694.1, from coordinate 33,729 downwards.
GCAGGGGTGAGAGAATTGTTAGTGGTAAGGAAACAGGAAAGAAGACAAAAATGGCACATTTGAGGGTTTGCAGTAAATATGTCAGGGACGTGCCAGAAAAACCATTTTCCATTCTTTAACCATCTGTTAGCAAAATTATTTTTACTTTATCCTCATCCAGTATACTATTTCTCTAGCAAATATCAGTCAGCTACCCTCTTCCCACTTTTTTTGGATGTATGTCTTGTTTGTAATAACATGGCTTTGGCTGTTGGTATTTATCAGAATCCATGCTTCACTCAGTTTCATTCAGTTAAGTTCTGAGAGCTGGGAGAACAAATAAACAGATATTTTATATGTGCTCAGATGGCCCAGCGGCCTAAGACACTAGCCTATCGGGTGGGCAGATGTGATTGCATGTGTCTGTGGGAGGTGAGGCCAGTCAGAGGATCATCACCCAATGCAGCACCAGTGACTGGCATCCTTCCATGGGAGTATATACTCATACTTCTATTCTCTCTTCTCTAGGGATAGGCACAGGAGCCCCCATAAGACGGAGCAGGAAAAACAGGGTTAAAATGCAGGGAAAAATGGATATTAATGATTTTTTATATGGTCCTAAATATCTGACTGCAAAATCCAGATGATTAGTTCAAGTCAAGTCAGATTTATTTATATAGTGCTTTTTACAATGGAGCATTGTCTTCAAGCAAACTTTACAAGTTTAGAATGATCTCCTATCTACGTCCAATCCCAAACGAGCAAGCCAAGGGCGACAGTGGCAAGGAAAAATCCCTAAGTGTTATGAGGAAGAAAACCTTGGGAGGACCAAGACACAAAAAAGGGACCCAACCTCCTTGGGCGGCGTAGATTGATAAATCTAAGAACGAAACTAAAGTCATGGAGTCATAGTTCAAATAAAATGTGAAATATGCACATCGGCATTAAGTAGTCCGATACACAGAGTCACTCCAGGGATCCTGAGTCTAAGCAGGAAAGTCGTTGGTGGCACTTCGACCCCAGATAACTGGAGGAGGGAGAGAGTTACTGCCCTCTTGTGGCCTGGGTATGGTGGGGCTGGAGCTGATGACGGAAGCAGCTTGAGTGAACATCAGTTGTGTGGGACTGGAACACAGCTCGGAGAGAAAACAGGAAGTGTAATTAGTTATTGATTAAGAGCACAGAGTCTATTAACAAATCACTGATGCCAAGTGTAGCATGAGACCCCGGCAGCATTAGCTTATAGCAGCATAGCTAGAAAGAGGAGAACCAGAAGGTAACACAGCCAAGAGGGATCACATGAGACATCGGCAACCCACGGGAGGCAGAAGACAGCAACCCAACGTCTCTCTGATCACCATAAGGCTCTCTTAGTTGAACTCGATGGGCTTTTCTCATCACGAAGAAGGGTTAAAGCCTAAAAGTAATTATGTAAATCAACACATAATTTCACCAAAGATTGCATAAGCATGTAGATGAGTTGAGGATGACAGTTGAAGTGACAGCTGCAGCTCTGTAACAGAGCGTTGTGACAGGATTTTTTGGATGCAGCGATGACAGCTCGATAATTTCCCCCATTAAAATCAATACAACAGAAATTCTTTAGCTTTGGTGTGTGTTGTTCCTGATTCTTGCTTATTGTTCGATTGACTCTTGTTCTCTGGCTCTCTGTTTTGTTCTTTCGGTTTTTCTTCTCTCAGCTCCTGAGGTGGTAAACTACGAGGCACTGAGTGTGGCCCCACGGACATGTGGTAAGAACATGCGGCTTTGTGAACACACACCATTTCCTGTTCACATATGTGTTGTATTTCAATCATGCTTAACTCTTGTGCTTGTGTTTTTACAGGAGCGTTGGTGTCCATTACCTACATTCTGTAAGTTATTACTGCCTGTAACTTTGTGTACAGCTCCCCAAATTTATTTCCACCTGTTTTTACCGAGATCTGTTTTTGCTTTTGATTTTGCCCTAATTAAACACCTTGTCATGCAAGTATCTGGAATTTTTAAGCACAAGCAGCACCTACATAACCTGATCTTTCATTTTCAGTATAGGACACACTGTGTTAACACACTACATCCAAAAAACATGATTATAAGCAAAACAGAAAAGCTTTTTCTTCACTTAAAACCTGCTGCTTTTTGAGGGATTAAAATGTAAGGGCAGTTCACAAACAAACAAGCAGCTACATTAAGAATAAAATCACTACCATGTACAATTATTTACAAGCATTTCCTCTGTGTTATGTGTGCGCTGCATGTAGGATGTTTTCTTACCCATGCTGATGCTGAATGCTAGGCAAACCTTCCTGAAATCTGAGATTTTTTTTTATTTTTTATTTTATTTTTTAAACCCAATAAAATCAGAAACGTCAGTTTAAAACCATCTAAAGAAACATGAGAACATTATTATATCTTATAAATGTAACTTATTATTTTTCTTTTTCTACTTACTTATCAACACCACCTCTGAAGTTATGAAGCTACCTCCTTAGAACGCATTTCTTTGAAACAAAAAAAGATGCAATCTGAACACACAAGCATGACCGGATACTACTAATGGTAAACATAAAGCAAGCAGTTCAGTGTTTTAATACTGCTCTTATTTAATCTGGTTTAGATTAAGTGGTTTGTATTCACCTTTCCAAGGAGAAAACAGATGAGGAGACGCTCAGGAACATTGTGGATATGAAGTACGACTTTGATGATCATTATTTCAGCCAAACAAGTGAAATAGCTAAAGATTTCAATCCAGAACCTGCTCGTAAGGATCAGAGGTAAGATTTGGGACGAGTACCCTAGTTGATATGTAATTAACTATGCAATTTTTTATACAGACTTGTGATTTTCTCTACAGTGAAAGAATGACAGCTGATGAATGTTTACTGCACCCCTGGATCAAGGTACAGTCGGATTTTTAAAATAGATTTAACTGTGATCCAAAGTTTACTTGTAGTCCCACTACATCATGGTAGTTGAAAGCACATGTCAGTGTTGTAATAGTGTTTGAATTAAAAAACACAAAACAAGCTGAATCAATGTAATTGAGTAGAATATGGAATGATGGATGGGTTTTGATTTTATGTGTACAATGTATACATCAAATGATACTCAATATTTAATTCATCCTTTATTGCTCAGCATGTTTTCTTGTCATCCTGCTTTGTTTTTTGGATTTCCACATCACTGTTTTCGATACCAATAACTAAGCTGGAAAACACCCTAGAACTTTTGTACAGCGGGGCAAGAAAGTATTTAGTTCAGCCACTGATTGTGCAAGTTCTCCTACTTAGAAAGATTTGAGAGAGGTCTGTAATGTTTCATCATAGGTACACTTCAACTATGAGAGACAAATGAGAAAGAAAATCCAGGAAAATCACATTGTAGGGTTTTTAAAGAATTTAAGTTTAAATTTAATGGTGGAAAATAAGTATTTTGGTCAGTAACAAAGTTCAACTCAATCTTTGTAAACATAACCTTTGGTTTCCTGTAAGTCTTCACCAGGTTGGCCACACACTGTAGCTGGTATTTTGGCCCCATTGCTCCGTGCAGATCTCCTCTAGAGCAGTGATGTTTTGGGCCAACACGGACTTTCAACTCCCTCCACAATTTTCTGAGGTCTGGAGACCGGCTAGGCCACTTCAGGACCTTGAAATATTTTTTTTACGGGAGCCACTCCTTCGTTGCCCTATCGGTGTGTTTGGGATCATTGTCATGCTGGAAGGCATGTTGACCAAATACTTATTTCCACCGTGATTTACAATTCTTTAAAAATCCTACAATGTGATTTCCTGGATTTTTTTTTTCTCATTTTGTCTCTCATAGTTGAAGTGTACCTATTGATGAAAATTACAGACCTCTCTCATTTTCTAAGTAGGAGAACTTACACAATCAGTGGCTGACTAAATACTTTTTTGCCCCACTGTACATCCTGAAACATCAGGAAGAGCAGATGAGTGTCCGTGAGGCGGTGATACAGAGAAAGTGCTGTACTGTTATAGCGACTTTTATAACTGAACAGAACACCACTGTGTGTGTCCACATGTTGGTTTTTAGTTGTAGTTCAGCACAAACATTCTCTCTCCCCTCTCTCTTCCTGTCGATGTCTCTCTGAATCTCTCACTCTTTCTCTCTCTGTGTCTTTCTCTCTTGTCAGCCTCTTACTCGTAAGCAGGCAGCAAACAGGAGTCGCTCATCCATCAACATGAAGAGCTTCAAGAAGTTCAATGCCAGAAGAAAATGGAAGGTTAGTGTGTGTGCGGTTTGTATGCAAAGTGTTTCAATTCTAATAACTACTAGTACCGCAGTTCCATCTGGTGGGCAGATGAAGGATCACGTTTGACTTTAAGATTTTCTTTAAGTCGGTATAACTTTTAGTATTGGTTATGAAAAACAAGTACACACACATGTACTGCGATCTGATTGGTCAGAAACTATAAAATTCAGCGTTATTGCCCTTATACTTTACAGCATAACAAAAAGCTCTTTTCAGCAGCATCGACATGACAGTACAGGCATTACACCAGGGACTGTTATATACTTACAATTACTTGTTGTTTCTGAGATTTTGTATATACATACACATATACAGTGGAGGAAATAATTATTTGATCCCTCGCTGATTTTCTAAGTTTGCCCACTGACAGAAATGAATAGTCTATCATTTTAATGGTAGGTTCATTTTAACAGTGAGAGAATATTGGAAAAAAAATCCAGAAAATCACATTATATAAAATATATAAATTGTTTTGCATTTCATTGAGTGAAATAAATATTTGATCCCCTAGCATAACAAGACTTGGTACTTGGTGCCAAAACCCATGTTGGCAAGCACAGAGGTCAGAAGTTTCTTGTAGTTGATGACCAGGTTTGCGCACATATCAGCAGGAATTTTGGTCCACTCCTCTATGCAGATCGTCTCTAAAGCATTAAAGGTTATGTAAATATATTTGCATTTCATTGAGTGAAATAAGTATTTCACTCAATGAAATGCAAATCAGTTTATATATTTTATATAATGTGATTTTATGAATAAAAATATAATGAAATTATGGACTGTTGATTTCTTTGTCAGTGGGCAAAACTTACAAAATCAGCGAGGGATCAAATAATTATTTCCTCCACTGTATGTATGTATGTATGTGAAAATCCACACTGTATAAGGCATTACATGCATTAATGGAGTTGTATTGTGTAAGTGCTCCCTGGTTTACTTTAGGGATACATTCCGACAAATCCATCATAACTATGTATCGTGAGTCAATGAGGTTGATGTCATCTGTACTGTATCATTGCTAAGACAATTAAGACATTACAAGAGCCAATTAAGACGTACATTAACACTTATATTAACATGCAAGTAGCCAAAAACATTAAAACAAATCTTAGTTTACAACCCCAAATCAGAAAAAGTCGTGACGGTATGGAAAATGCTAAGTAAAACTAAATGCGATCTTCCTTTCACTTCCTTTGACTTTTATTTCATTGCAGACAGTATGACACACATTGTTTTTAAACAATTCAATAATTTGAATAATAAAACATTTGACAAATCCCAATAGATCAGCAGTTTCTGAAATGCTCTGTCAAGTGTCAAGTACTTTGCAAAAGTCTTAGGCCACCATTAGATTTGTTATTTTAGCAATGGTATAATGACATACAACTGGCAATATGTGGTATGGACCCAGAAAATTCTGTTATATTTGTTTAGTAATACTGCATAGACAGATTTGCTGGTTGAATTATTATAGAGAGACTGAGAAATAATTAGTAATGTAATAATCTATTATACCAGATCTGAATTTAGTATATAATATATATATATATATATATATGTGTGTATGTTTGTGTGTGTGTGTATGTGTGTGTGTGGGGGGGGGGGGTGCTCTATTGACCAATTACAATAAACATTCAACTTGAAATATAAAAGGTTCTGTAGACATTCCAGTCTTATGCAAAAGTTTGGGCACCCCTGATCAAATAGTTATTTAATGATGAATTGTATAAATAAGTGACATGTGTTTGTGTTTAGATGACCTATAACATGGTGTGGGCGTGTAACCGTCTTTCCCGTCTGCATTTGCTCTGTAAAACATCCAAGGAGGACGAGCAGCTGGTGAGGTTTATTTTCAAATGATTTTGCATATTAGGACACACATTCTAAACCTTATATTTTCATGTTTGAAGTATAACAATTCTCATTATTTTTCTCTTATTATTGTTACTGTTATTACTCTTATGTATTATTTATTATTTTTACTTTTGTTATTGTTATTACTGATATCGTTCATTATTGTTTATAGCTGTTATATTACTGTTTGTTGTTATTATTCTCGTTTTTATTATTTTTTGTTATTTGTTAATTATTATTATTTTTTGTTGTTATTGATTTCTTTAAACTGTATTTTCATTTTTGTTCTTCTAGAGAAGTTGTGAGAGTGATCAGGAGGACACAGAAACTAAACCGGCCTCACTGCTCCGGCGCCGACTGAGCAGCAACTCCTGATTCTCCTCCATCTAACCTCCATCTGCTCCTGATCCACCTCTGCCTCTTCACACTTGACCTCCATCTGCTCCTGATGCTGTTCTCTCCTTCACTCCGAGGGCCCGAGCCTGAGAGGCATACCGTAGCCAGAGCATTTCAGTGCTGCAGATTGTTTTAAAACTGCATTTGTGTATGAGCTAATTCTGAAGACATCGTGAGTTTTCTAAATATTTTAATATTGCACAATTTTATGATGTGCATTTTATCATGTTTATTATTTTATAAATAATCCTTAGAAAATGAATCTAAATAGGAAAGCGGTTGGAGAGTCAGTAGGAGATTTTGATGCGCTGACGAGGAGACGGACACTGTGATGTACACCTGCAGACAGACACCTTTTAAGGACTTTTTTAATGGCGTCATATATATATAGTATAGTCATATGAAGTCATGTCTTTTTTTATGTGTTGGTTTTGAAGTGACTTTGGTTTACATTTGTGTGTCATTTTTATTTTAAAATTATAGAATATTTTACCATAGCCATTTAGAAGGCCTTCTAGGTTTAGAGAGAATGTGAACGGTTTAGTGTTTTAACACATCGGCTTTGCGTTTTGATGTTCTGTACAGTTTAGTGAAACCATCGCATGAGTACGGTCTTCTGCAAAGGTATGGTCACCCCTTACTTTACATGCATTGATTTTCTTACTGAAACAAGACTAATATATTCATTTAGATAAACCGGTTGCACTCTGTAATCACCGTAGGTTTATTTGGCATAACAATTCACAAAGAGAACACCTTACCAACTATTAAGCATTAATAGCAGTAATGCTGCATTAAAATAATCGGTCATATTTAGGTTGTGTTTTTTGGCTTTTAGTTTGGTCAGGGGTGCACAAACTTTTGAACAAGACTGCAAGTATGAGCAAATATGTAATTTCTGTAGCTTCAGTATTTGCATGACACTGGGCCATATCCCCTTACTCATGTGTTTAGAGCCATGTACCAAGATCATTTAGTTTTTTATATTATTGTATTAAATGCCGAGTTGTTACAAAGCCCTGTGTTGTTCAGTTGCATCACTATAGCAGCCATAGTATTTAGTACATATTTGTTACATCGTTTTGTCACTGCATCCAGAAGTGGTTTAAGAAGTAAAATAACTTTTTAACTCTGCTACAGATCCACACTGAAATTAATAACAAATCATCTCTATCATCTGTTACAACCTGCATTTAACCACACCCCATCTTCTCCATCAACCAATTAGCAGTAGGGGTCAGTCACATAAATCAGCTAAAATAAAGAATTACCTTATAGTTGGAGTGAACGTGAGTCTTATGCCAAAGTTTCCCAAGATAGTGTAGTTATGGGTTTGTTAATATCATCATCATCTAAGCAACCTTCATAGATAACAAACAACACATCATCTTCTTCTTTCGGTTTCTCCCTTTATCAGGGGTCACCACAGCGAGTTAGACGTTTCCACCTCACCCACAACACATGCCATATTGAAATGTAAGAACTGGCAGAAATTAAAAAATTTCTGAGTACAAATTTTCCATATGATCCTAGATTGTCTCAGAACTGAATTGACTTTTTGATGGTTCATTAAACCAGTGTTTTCCCAACGACTGTGCCGTGAGAAATCACCAGGAGTGCCGTGGAAGATTATCCAATTTCACCTGATTCTCTTCCACTAGAGGGCAGTAAGATATCAGCTCAGTGTTCAACTAAACAAACCCACGTTTGACGCTAAGAAAATGTAATAAATTGAGACCAAATTTTCATTATATTTCATCAAATATAGTTTTTGTGACATTTTTCTTTGATGGTGTGATTTTTCTAATGTGAAATATGTGCCATGGCTCAAGAAGGTTGGGAAACACTACATTAAACAATCATTTAACCTGGGGTGAACGGCCCCATTTGACAGTGAAACCTAGAACCTGAGCCTGTAGGAGCCAGTTTTTGTCATCTTTACTTTGTTATATTTGTTATTTCTGGCAGACCTTCTGGCTGGATCAGGCACATATGATTGACTGTGTTTGTTGGAGGGGCAGTCACTCGGGGGATCACCCTCTGGCACTGCAACTGTGACCCCATGGAAATAAAAAAACTATTAGACAAAGTAGGAAGCCTGTAAACAAATCACCAGGATTTACCAGAACCCTAATATTTGTGATCTTTTGTTTTTATGACCTTAGTTTGACTCTGCGAATTTGACATATTTCTTGCAGAAAGTGAGGGAGTGAAAAATAAAGAATCTTTTCACTCTAAATTCCACACTGTGCCCACACTCCACATTTTCCTGATGTCAGTGGGTGAGGACATGCGTCAGAGAGAATGGAGAAAGTAAAGAGTACCTCGGTTTTAAATCTTGGTTATATTTTAGTGTTGGCGCCATGATTAAAGTAAAACGTCGTTTGTTCTTGAGCTGTAGTCTGACTTGTACTGATACTCTCGTTGTGTTTGCGCATGGCTGCTCATATCCTACACACCATTTGATTGTGTTTTTTATTTAAACACAGGCAATTACTTTACACACCTATACCTTAGTGGTGCTGTTGGTTGGTGTACCATTAGAGACTATATAGTAGCCTGTATGTACTTCCATGCATAGTCCAGGTAAGTTTTAATTAGGGTCATAAGATACTTGGCCAGAGATTTGTAGGTTGATGGACTAAACCCAGAAGTGACCTTAGATTTTCACAACCCCCAAACCACCACTAGGCCTACACCTGATCAGTATCACTGCTGTGCCTGTGCTCCTGCAACATTTCACATGATAACAAATGGGCTACTCTTGCTACAGGGTAAGTGAACCTGATACAGGGCCACGCATGTGCTCTCACACTGCTACACACTACTACTGGACTGGAACTACCATGTCAGGTTACTTTAACCAATCAGGTGCAATTGTAAGTTCATTATGACGTAGCTGCATAAATGCCATTATAGATTAACACACAGCATAAAATGTAGGCATACAAAGTTGTCCAAAGGAATTTATTACAAAGCACATGAGCTCAAACGGGTTGAGGCGGGGCGAGGAGGCGGAAAGGAGGCTTGGTTTCCGCAGGCATATCGGATGACGCACAATTAGCCTACACCTGAGCGTCAACTTCAGCTAGACGCTCTTTGAGAAGGTTTAACATGGATGCTCTTATCTACGAGGTCCACTGGAGGCTGTAGATGGAGTAACATGGACTATCCGCACTGAATATAGGAGGAAACTGGATCGACCTTTCTTTGGTATTTGTTCTGCGCCGGCCGCCGTACAGGTGCAGCGCTACACCGCGCAGGTGAGCCATCGGGCTATACGGCTTCAGGTGTCTACAACCGGGTAGCTTATTCCTAGGTGAACTATTTGTTGTTGCTTCCGACAGAACTCGTTTGTCAGGCAGCTCAGCTTTGGACACTGACGGATAAAAGGGCAAGCACGACATTTAAATTACTTCATTTAGTATATTAAATAAAAAGAAAATGCAGTGTGTTCAATATTAACCCATCTGAGCTAGAATGGACGTGAAACTGACATTAACAGCCTTCAATAGAGGTCATTTGGCTATCACAAAAACAATGACTGTTCATGTTCATAGATTAATATTAGGCTATTGTCAGCTTTCACTCCGTAGACATGAACACTCAGTGACTCAGAGTGTTCACAATAAACTTTAGATTTTACCTTATTTGCCTCTGGTGTTATGCAAAACGCAACCTTAAAGGGTTCAAACCATCAGACCCACTTGCTTCGTTTTTTTCGTTGATGACCCAAATTGTTGTTGTGCCCCACTAAAATCACACTGAATAAAAAGTCATTTTTTTCCTTGATGACTGAGCAGAACTAAAGGACAAAGCCATGCAAATTCACAAAAGGAACTACATTTCCCATAATACCCCAGCGTCTTTCCAAAAGTTTGAGTGGCTAATGCTTTCAGTCAGAGCCAGTATCTTTCAGGGCTTGCATGGAGTAAAGGGCTGCATCCGAAATGGCATACTTAAATAGTACGTACTAAATTCGATGGAGTACGCACTACTCGACTGGTAAGGCAGTATGCTCTTTCAGTATGTGCGTGTGCAATGTGCACAGAACCTTGTACACAATACGCCCGCCATCTCACCAATGTCATGTGATGCATGACTTCACACCACGACTGTTTGCCATTTTTTTTCTTCCTCAGCGTTGAACACCTCCGCTGCTCCAGTTGAATCATGGGATAGGATAGCGTGCTTTGTGTTCATACTTAAAAATGGCTGCCGTTGCAGTACGTCATCCGGTAACTTTTTATGTACTGTTTAGTGCATACTATGTATTCGGACACACTAGTCGGTGTCGCATACTGTTCTGTATGGAAGTACGTGGTTTTGGATGCAGCCATGGATATGCGCAAATATTAAAAGCAAAGTCAATCACACTGAAGACAAGATAATGATTAGCTCGTAGCTCTATAACATATAACCTACCAAAAGGACGTATTTGACCACTAAAGCAAAGACATTCATTAAACTATCAAAGGCATCAGTTACTTTAGCATAAACAAAATGAATGCAAGTAATAAACTCTCTAGTGCTAATTTGTTCCTTCATTTCTCATCCATGGCAGAGTATCACCCACTTTGGTGTTAAATCACTTAATCTATTTAGGGTTTAACAGGCTTATTTTTTTATGCACATGTTGGCAAGCAGAGGGGTACAGCTGTGCCCCTCTAAATTTGGAGTGTGCCTTTGTACATCAAATATATATTATAAACGGCACTTGTTCAAGCCACATTGCTTGTGTATGTTTCAGTATTTATTTTTATTTAAATAACATGAAATTGGTATTTTAAAAATGGTCGGTTTAAAGGGGCAGTCTTATTAATGAAAGAATAATAGATAATATTTAATAAGGGTTGGCTAATATCATTTATATGCTGAAATTAGTGAATAGTTTCTGTTGATTTGAAATAAATTATGATTATTTAGGCAAACCGTATAATGCTGGCTTACTAACACAACTTATGGTTATTGAATAGTATAGTGTTTATAATGCTTTATGCTATGAATTTGACCCCTCACGCATAATTTTGCAAGCAGAATGTTCTACGTTCTTCAGTAATCTACTGTTGAGAGAAATGAATAGAAATCCTAAATGGCTAACAGAAGTATTACACTGGATTTTGTTGCCCTTTTGATCAACTTTGGGTAAAAGCTGAGTGTAAATAAGTAAAAAAGAAGTGCAATAATGAGCTGATGGATATATGTGTAACGTTTCTCCCTGTGACAGTCCGCTCTGTCTTTTAGGACTCACTGAATGGTTGGATGAAAACCAAAATTATGTAAATAACCTTCAGTCACCAGAACCCAACCCTTATGGAAGGTTTTGAAGCGACAGCACATTGCACCATCATCATAAAAACACTAAATGATACAAAAAAATTTGACAAGTTCAGCACTTCCAAAGTCAGTCCATCTCTACCAAGGTGAAAGAAAGATGTTCTGAGCCTTACTGACTGTATAACTGTACATCCTGTTTTCTTTTTCCACACTTGCTGTATCCTGCAGTGCTTGAATAATGAGGATGTTTATCTGCAGTGTTTGCTCTTGGCAGGCTTTACCTGTGCTCACATGAACAATAGGCACATGGTTAAAGATTAGAGTGCCGATACTGTAGCTGATTCATAATTACTCAGAGACGACAAGATCAGAAATATTCATGACTGCATACAAACAGCTTTGTGAAAACCTTTAAGGTCAGTCTCAGGAAGACAAAGGGATGTGGGAGTGAAAAAGACAACTCGGTTTTGCACTTCCTGCATACCTGTCACTCTGAGTCAATACGAGAAGAGCTCATGCAGGTCAAACTACACCTTCTGGATTATGTTTTCTTATTATTCTGTTCCACAACAAACTATCCTGTGCTTGAGCAATGTGAAACATCTGTGCTATTCCAACCATACAGCCCAGTCATAATGATTGCTGATGCATCAAAATATGTTATGTGTTTAGGAAGTACGGTCCTCGATGATTCCCCTGAAATCGTGGTACTTTAAACCAGTACTCACTAAACTATTGCTTTACAAATCCACACTAGAAAACTGTATCTGAAAACTGGTTATGATGATTTTGGAAGCTCTAGAACATTATTCCCTTTACTGGAACACTGGTTCTCTTGAACAACCCAGTGGTCATCTGTCAGACTGCCAGACGGTGAAGCACCATTTGAACAGGGCACAAATTTAAGATCCTGACTTATGATGAAGCACTTCAGTAGTAATCCTGCACTGCAAATGGAGATTACCAAGTTATTCGCTTAATTTTATGCACCTTTCAGCAATGGGTGTGGCAAAAATGGCCAACCTTACTAATTAGAAGGTGTGTTCACATATACCATGTGAATCTTTTAGAAGTTTCTGCATAAATATGAAATTTCTTAAAGTAGATACAGAGAACCTGATGAAACAAATGAGTAAAAAAAATACTTGGACATTTATTGAGGAAAACTACAAAAAATGCTGTTCACTATTGATCAGTTATGCACATCAGCTTGAAGGAATTTTAGCCCAATCCTTCATACAGAACAGCCTTAGCTCTGAGATGTTTGTGGGTTTCCGCAGACGAACTGCTTCCACAACATGTCTGTTGGATTAAGATTAGGACTTTGACTTCTCTGTTCCAAAACAGTGACATTATTTTCTTTAACCATTGCTTGGTAGAATGACTTGTGCTTAGGGTTGTTGTCTTGTTCCCTGACCCACATTTTCTTCAGGTTCAGTTCCCAAACTTTGTTTTTTGTTTTTAAAAAGCGCTATATAAAATAAATCTGATTTGACTTGACTTCACAAACAGATGTCCTGACATTTTGCTTTATAATTTGCTGCTATAATTCAGAATTATTTGTTCCATCAATAATGGCAAGCCACCATGCACCAGATGCTGCAAAATAAGCCCAAACCAGGATACTACCACCACCATGTTTCACTGATAGAATAAGGCTCTTATGCTGGCATGCAATGTATCCTTTCTCCATATCCCTTTTGGTTTAAACAAAAAATTTAATGTTTCCAAAAAACATTTTCCCAGGAGTGCTCTGTGATGTCATGTGCCATGTGATGGGCAGCGGTGTTTTTTTTTGTTTGGTTTTTTTTTGTTTGTTTGTTTTTTTGGTTCAGTGTTCTTTTGATGGTGGACTCAAGAACATTAACAATGTGAGAGAGGCATTTAGTTGCATAGCAATTACGCTGGGTTCCTTTATGACCTCACGGACTATTACATGCCTTGATTTTAGCCCGAACTTTGTTGGTCAACCAAGTAACATAGTCGTGAATTTCCTCAGTTTCTATACAGTCTGACAGTTTGAACGTGGATTTGTTGGTGTCCAAAGCCTTTAAAGATGGTTTTGTATTCTTTTTCAGACATAAAATGTTGTGTGTCTGTACTGTTAAGTCAGTCCCAGTTGGTCCATAATGGATCTTCATGGAGATGCTCAGAAATATAAGGTGAATCAAGAAGGTGAATGGAGAGGCCGTATGGAGGAGACAGGAAATTGTTCTGAGATATGCTGTGATCTGTGGGTGTGTTACAGGTTTGAGAGCAGGCATTACTCGTTACACCTTTCATCTTCATAATTAGGCCTCATCATATAACAAGTGAATGACCTTCATTACCTTAGTAGTATCATATTACTCACATACTCCCTATCACCACTGCTGCCTCTTCAGCATCATGTGACTTCCCTTTAAAACTATTGGCTTTACTAAACCTAGTTTGTCTGGATCTATTGGTTTTTACTTTTGTACTTTGCAAATTAATAAATCCGATAAACTGCAGAAAATCAGATTTTGTCAGTAATCGGATCAACAAGTTTACATGCACTTGAGTAATCAGATGATGGAAAACCTCCGGTGGGTTTACAATGACTCAAGCAGGCCATAATTGGATTTCTACTATTGGACCAGTCAATTAATCTCACAGAAAGTATGTGATGTAAACTTAAATTTTTAATATTAAATATCAAATTCATTTTCATCGAGTGTATATACTGCATTTCAAAGTGTTTTGGTAGCCCATTTAGCAGTGCTGTGGTTAATTTCTGGATTGCCAGATCCCTCATGAGAATCCGTCAACAGGTCTATGTAAATAAGCGAAATCTCTAAGAATAAGCAGGCCTGGCAAAACGATTTTTTTTTTTTTTTTTTTTTTTTTTTTCTTCTCCAGTCGCTCTGCGTACATGGGCAGACTGAGAAAATGTGCTTCTGAAATCGGGTACTGGTATACATGCACTGAGAAAATCTGATTACTGCAGTAAAATCAGCCTCTTTATCGGAATTCTTAATCAGAGTTCTAGATTGGAGTATGCTGTATACATGACTACATGAACAATCAGATAACTGCAGAAATCTGGCTATGATCGGATTATTAAGCGCATGTAAACGCACTGGGTATGTCAACGTACTGAAAAACAAAAAAATCTAAAATGCAAACACATGAATGTTTTTGAAGGGTTGAACTCAACAACATTTGTTGTTTTTTCTGCTTGTTTACACGACCAAAGCGGGTAAAGTAATTCCAGTAAATGTAGCAACTGTCCTGTACCAGTTTAACAATCAAAACAAACATGATCATTTTCATATCTTACACATTCACTAAAAGTCTGGGTAGGGCCTTTCTGTTGTAGCCAGTCTGTCTCAAGGGTTGATGTGTTGTTCATTCTGAGATGCTTTTCTGCTAACCGTAATTGTACAGATTGGTTATCTGAGTTACCAGTATCCAGCTGGAACCACTTTAGTCACTCTCCATTGACCTCTAATAAACCCAGTGTTTTTTGTCTGCAGAGCTGGCACTCTTTGGATATTTTTCCTTTCTACATCATTCTGAGTAAACTCTAGAGACTAGTGCTTTCCCATGAGAGCTGCATATGAACTTTACCTGAAGGTGGTAGCACATATCTGCACAAATAAGCATTGCACCACTACCACTGGCTGATAGCATAATTGCAAGAATGAGTTCTGTAGTCCCAGTAAAGAGCTTAGTGATTGTATGTAACTTATTAACTTAATATCTCAGTTTCTACATTTTCTATCAACACCAAACATAAATCAGCGCTAACTCTGAAGCAACTCTTTCAACACAGGTTGCCTAGAATGACATTAGTTTGTGATTTTATCAGAATAAAGTCACTTTAAAAGTGTGAATATAATAAGCAACCTTTAAACAGAGGCAGACAAATGTAAGCTTTATTATTATTATTATTATTATTATTATTATTATTATTATTATTATAAGAATAAGAAGTTTGGAAAACTTTCCAGATGATCTTCAAGCTTGTTTTGAGTCCCATGCATAAGGGCCCATACAAGAAGATCAGTTACAATAGTGTATCATATTTGTATTTTTCTATGGATCTTTGTTATAAAACATAAAATAAATAAGTCCTAGAAATATTACTTTCCGGGTGAGTAAACAGTTATATTTACCATTTAATCCTCAATAACTCATAGTGCATCTTTGAGTTACTTGATTGGATAAGCTGGTGGCTAAAAGATCTCTTGGCTCTCTTGGATCTCAAGGCTGCTGCTATCCTTTTTTCTGTCAGTGTATTGTTAGCTCAGTCCTGTGTTTTTTGCATTGGCTTTTCCTGACCAGTCCTATTGAGGCACGCGTCCTCCCTAACAGGAACAATACCCCCATCAGGACACTGCATAGAAGAGTTTACAGTGGTCACAGTAGACTGATAGAAGAAGCCCCAAAAGTCCCTGCACACCACCTCCTTTAGAAAGTAAAGCCTGCCTCTGTCCTTTCCTGTAAAGTGTATCTGTGTTATCAGTCCATGCCCAGTTGTGGTTCAAGTATACCCCCTAGCACTTCAATCTCTAACGTCCTTCGTTGTATGATGACTAGCATGAACCGGTTCCCCAACCAAGTCAGAAATCCACAAGAAGTTCCTCTGTGTCTTGCTGACAGAGCTGCAGGTTTGTCCTCCGTGCATAATAAGACAAAATCCTCAACAACACCCCCTTGTCTCAGTTCTTATGCAGTCTCACAAATGGTGGTCTGTTGGTCAGGTAGTCCATGGTCCCCTGTAGGGATGTCAGCATATACATTGTATTGAGTTGCCATATGCTCATTGAGTTGAGCATAGAGTCAGAGAGGCAGGATGGTATTAAAAGAACCGGAAAAATCAAAGAACGAGTGACTCTGGGGTGAGCTATTCTTGCAAGCTTATTCTGAACATGTGTCAAGGATTGCACTCATTGTCATTCACAAAGAGAGCAGGTCCACCTTCTGTATTTTTACTGTTCTTTGTTTTTGTTTTGTTTTTTTGTTCTCATGCATGATGTGAAACTGTCTAAGGAAACTGCACTGGCTGGAGTTTCAACTCTCAGCCATGTTTCTATGAAGCACATGAAACTGCAGTTTGTTATACTCCCTATGGCATTTAGACAACACTGACGGCTCACCCATTTTGTTGCCCAAAGGCCTTTTATTACCAATGATGATAGAGGACAGACCAGGTTGGTGCTTCATCCCTTTTTTTTTTGGCATTGCTACATGATTTCCTGCAGCGGCTCGATCTCCGGTGTGCACATAACAAAGGAGATGAGAATCAACAGCTGTTCTCCACTGTAGGTGAACGCTGGTGCCTCCTCTGTTGTTCAGGGAGTTTTTCCTTGCCACTGTCGCCCTAGGCTTGCTCAATTTGGGATTGGACGTAGTTATTAGGAGATAATCTAAACTTGTAAAGTTGCTTTGAGACAATGCTCCATTGTAAAGAGCGATATATAAATAGATCTGACTTGACTTGTTCGACATTTGGTGTGTAAAAAATTCCAAAAGACACTACAGGCAGGAAGACTTTACTGTTCTATGCCATTTCCTTTTATGATACACATATACAAATACTGTAAACAAATAATGCTCATAAACATAAAAAAACAATATGAACAGCAAACTGGTTTGGGAGCTATTGTAGTTGGCAATGCCGGAAATATGAACATGGGTTGATTGTTATGACATTTTAATACTGAAAATACTAGCTGGATTCCTGGCAACCCTGATTACAGTGTCTAATTACTGTCTTTCTGTTTCTGTTCTGTAGGAGCATCTTTTCAGCCCAAGAAATGTTTATAAGCTCTCCTCCTCACTAGAGGGCAGAACTGCGTTTCTGTCCAATAAAAGCCCTGAGACTGAATCCTGCATGTGGTATGTAACACTGTAGTAGTTTGTGTTCTGTGTTTTGTGAAGTGTATTAATAAGCATATGAAGCCCTTTTCAAATTGTGCGAGCAAAAGAAAATTATTCCACCTGTGAAACTTCCACCATTTTTAATTTACTGACTCATTTTGTACCTGTTTAATCAGGGTCACAGGGGGCCAGACCTCTGGAGCTATGAGGCAGCAGTGCTAACCACTGATTCACCGTGCCGCCCCTTTTTTAGTAAGTGTGCATTGGACATAACACAAGTCCATCACAGGGCAGAGTACAGGTTATTTCCACTGGTGGAGGATAGTCCTCCAACCCCTCCTCCATCAGGCACAGGCAACTGTCATTGCGCGTGATGCTGCTGAACTACTCTCATAATTATATATTGTTATTTTTTGTTTGTGTTACTATCCTGCAGACAATTTGCAACCCTTAATTTTTTTACAGAAGCTACAAGTTCTTATGAAAAAGCAAAAGAGTCAAAAGAATCCCATTATGTTACTGACATCAAGGTTAAGGCCAGGTGTAGCATTATTTACCTATCATAATCATTACGTCAATGGAAAGTCCCCACCAGGATAGTGAGAAGTGTGTGTGTGTGTGTGGGAGAGTGAGTGGGTGAGAGTGTGGGAGTGGGTGAGAGTGTGTGTATGTGTATGTATGTATGCATGTAATAATTCGTTGTTCTTATCATTATTATAGAATTATAATCATTATTAACACTATTTTCTTCAGAAGATTATTATTGTTCTATGTTGTAAAGACGATCACAGCTTTAGCTATACAAGTGTGAATATTTGTCATGCCAATAAAGCAACCTTTGCATTTGAGTGAGTGAGATTGAGAGAGTGGGTGTGAAAGAGAGAGAGTGTGTGATGGATACATAGATAGATAGATAAATAGATAGATATACCAGATATTAGATACTTGCAATGTAAAATTTGGTCTTTGAGTTTTGGTTGACTTTGTAATACATTATTTGATGTAGATGATCAGCTCCATGCGGCCGCACCGCCACCATATCCCGGACTCCACTATGCCTTCTGCATACTGTGAGACCCCTAGGACAACCATGCCTGACTCACCTTGTTCACCCAGAACGTCCAGAACACCCTGCAGGCACCACAGCCTGCCATCTCCGCCCATGAAGAAGATGAACCTGGGACTGCCACTGGCTGATCACATCGCTGAGGCCGTCTGTAACCGCCGGCACAGCTGGCACCCTGATCTAATGCTCTACAAAAACAGTGAAACTGAACAGCGCAGGTACTAAACCAGAATATATGATTTACATAGCACAAAAGTTTGATCGGTTTTATATCTCCTTTACATGCCCACAAAGTGGGATCAGTCGTTGGCATTGTCAGTACTGAAAACCCTGGAAGGTGCTTATTGCTGCCCTGTGATGGATCTGTCACATGTCTATATTTGTAAAATGTAAGCCGAACCAAAATGTTAATTAACTAAATACACTATAAACATTATCAAAATTCTATGAAAAAGGAAAATGAGTAAAAGTTAATATAATTATAATATATTACCATAACATTAATGATAAAATAAACAAAGAGTTAATAATTTATATTTACTCACCGAACAAAAAAATGTCACCTATGAATGAAACCTAACCTAGAATTTCCTGTATATTGGGATTTTTGCCTCTCCTGGTAGATCTGTGTCACTTTACACTTCAATAAACCTGCAAATTCAGCTACTTCCTTCACACGGTGGCCTCTTGCATGCCCAAATACAATCACTCCTTCTTGCCAGTCATTATCATCTGCTTTGCGATCCATTTTCCACATATCGAGACATTCACTGAGCCCTCTTTTTCAATCTATGAATCCCATATGAATCCCAGGTATTTATTAGCCGATCAACCTCGTGCAACGCCATCTGCAGGAACCTGAAGTTACTACCACCTTTAACACTCAAGGTGACTGAGTTTTTGTCTGGGGAGTATATAAACAGTTATTTTTGTAATATAAATCAAAGTAATATGTATTATGTAAAATTAGATTGTATTTACACAAAGCACGTATCTACACACAACATGTAATTATTCAAAAATTCAAGGTTTTTTACATTTACATAGATGGAAACAGTTTTATTCTTATTTATTTATTATAAATAGATTTTTATTTATCATTTTGTTTATCGAATTGTTTAAATCTATTAAATGATTTAATCATCTTTTAATTAGTATGAATAAAAAAATTTAAAAAATTAATTAATTAATTAATAATAATAATAATAATAATAATACAGTTTCCTCCACAATTGTTGGCACCCCAGATAAAGATGAGTAAAAAAATACGTCCTTTTGCATTTTAATGAACCTTTTGTGAATCTTTGTGAACCTAGAATTTCTTAGAAACAAAATGTAACTTTGTCAACAAGGGGGGTGTGTGTGTGTGTGTGTGTGTGTGTTGTACACTATACCACCAAACGTATTCACTCACCCATCCAACTTATTGAATTCAGGTGTTCCAATCACTTCCATGGCCTCAGGTGTATAATATCAAGCACCTAGGCGTGCAGACAAATGGCTTCTACAAATATTTATGAACGAATGGGACGCTCTCAGGAGCACATTGGGAACGTCAGCAACTCGGCCATGAAGTGGAAGGCCACGTAAAATAACAAAGCCGAGTCAGCGGATGCTGAGGCGCATAGTGCGCAGAGGTCGCCAACTTTCTGTAGAGTCAATCGCTTCAGACCTCCAAACTTCATGTGGCCTTCACATTAGCTCAAGAGAGAGTTCAAGAGAGAGCTTCATGGAATGGGTTTCCATGACCGAGGCATCCAAGCCTTGCATCACCAAGTGCAATGCAAAGCGCCGGATGCCGTGGTGTAAATCACACCGCCACTGGACTCTAAAGAAGTGGAGACATGTTCTCTAGAGTGACGAATCATGCTTCTTCACCTGGCAATCTGATGGACGAGTCTGGGTTTGAGGGTTGCGAGGAGAACGGTACTTGTCTGACTGCATTGTGCCAAGTGTAAAGTTTGGATGAGGGAGGAGAACACCTTTGGGATGAATTAGAGTGGATGCTGCGAGACAGGCCTTCTCATCCAACATCAGTGTCTGATCTCACAAATGAGCTTCTGGAAGAATGGTCAAAAATTCAGGTAAACACACTCCTAAACCTGGTGGAAGGACTTCCCAGAAGAGTTGAAGCTGTTATCACTACAAAAGTGTGAGCCGACATCATATTAAACCCTATGGATTTAGACTGGTGTGTCTGTGTCTCTGTGTGTGTGTGTGTGTGTGTGTGTGTGTGTGTGTGTGTGTGTGTGTGTGTATCGGAAGTCCAGGAGAGTTTCTTTGAAGAGTGTTAGGCACAAATATTCTGCTCTGTATTCTTCAACTTTGAGAGATTATAAGAGAAGACGAAGCTCTATTTTAATGGCAATGGAAGTACAAAGTATTAAATGTGGTTTTTTTGGAGTATATTTGCTTAAATTAAGGGCTGGATTTTTCTTGTTTTTTTGTGTGAGATTTAAGATAATTCACCAAAAATGTATATTGCCATACTGTATATGATATTTTTAATGTTACGTTGTTGTTGTTCTTATTATCATCCAGTTTTTATACAATAGTTGGTTAGATTACATAATCATAGTCGTATTGTAGTAATAATAACAACAATGATGATGATGATGATGATGATGATTATAATAAAAGCAATAATAGTGACATCATATACAGTGGTACCTTGCTTCTCGTCGTCAATTTCTTCCAGAAGCCGTGTTGAGAACTGAAAATGTACAGTAGTGAGCAAGTTTTTCCCATAAGGAATAAGTAATCCATTTCAGACCCCCAGAAAATCCATCCTGTAAAGGCATTACATTCATTAATGGAGTTGTATTGTACAGGTGCTATTACGTGCTATTAGGTGATTTACGATGGGGATCTGTACCGACAAATCCATCGTAAATTAAATGTATCAGGAACTGATGAGTTTAATATAGTGTATTCTTTATCATAGCGGAGCCTATTACACATTAACACTGACATTATCACTTGTACATTAACTTGCAGTAGGCCAAAACCATTACCACAAAGCTTATTGTATAATTAAGTTGGTTTTTTTATTTTTTTTTATTTTTATTTTTTTTTATATTATTATTTTATAATAAAAGCAAATCACTTCTCTAGAGTTCACTCTATTGGTGAACTCAAGGTGCTAGCATAGCTGCTAATGCTAACTGCAGCTTGAAAGCCAAGAGGATTCATTTACTGATTTCCTTTTGGTTGTTTCTTATCAGTAACCTTTTTTAGGATCCATGGAGACTCATTTGCACTAAGAATACAGTACTGTTTGCATAAAAATAAAGAAAAACACAGGGGAGATCTGCACTAAGTGAGGGCTATTGTGAATCTGCATTGCTGTATCACTGTGAAACACGTCACGCAGCTCGACTGATACAAGTCTAAGCAAGTGTGCCAAGTACCGCACAAATGACGAGAACCGAAACAATTTTTTCTAGTCAAAATGTGTCGAGAACCGAATTTTGATGAGTTCCAAGGCGGCTGAGAACCGAGGTACCGCTGTAATTTAATAATACCACTTTACCAGTAGTGATTTTATAGCAATTTAGAGTAATGTCACAATACTTAGTAATTATCATTCATAGTAGTAGTAGTAATGATACAGAATTTGACGGTTGATCTCTCGCTCTGTCAGTGTGAGTTTGTTGAACCTGGACCCTCAGGAGGAGACTCAGGGTGGAGGCCCCAGGAGGCGAGACCCTCGCCGAGCCCCCATCACCCATTACTGTGAGGATCTGGAGACACTGCTGTCACTCACTGAGGAGGAGGCAGAGCTTGACTCTCGGGTGTTCACTTTCCCCAAGGTAAGACAAAAACCAAGTTCTTCATCACAAAATAATATGCTCTGCTCGTTTCACACGCTACAGGACTAACAGTGATAACTGTTAGGGGTGTGTGTGTGTGTGTAATTATACTGGACTGTAGGACTAAAGCTAACAGATATAGGTTTGCATGTACAAACATTTGAATGTGTATTGGTGTATGGGGGGTGGGGGTCATGTTTATATATAATGGAGAGGACCAGGTCTGTGTGTGAAATCGCAAGGTATATTGTCATGTGTATAACAGGAACCGTTCCTCTCTCAACAGGGCCACAGTGTGTCTGTTCCATATCTTTATGAGACTGCAATGAAAGAACGTGACCCATCCCATAAGAATCAACAGCTGCGCTCTGAAACCCAGGGTAAAATACACACACACACACACACACACACACACACACACACACACACACACACACACACACACAAGTTGCTCTAGAGTACAGCAGCAGTTTAATGCTGAAAATGGAATGTACAACCCCAAATCAGAAAAAAAACGCTGCATGTCTTGCGTTTACTTACTTTCATTTCCTTGTAGATGAACACAAGGTTTGTCATGTTTTGTTTGGACTAAAGAAAGCCAACACAATTTGTTAAAAGGGATATTTTTTTTTGTTAAACAAAAAAACTAAATAATGATGTGATTTCAAACAGGTGATGTTAACAGGTGATTATACTAATGATTTGGTACAAAAGCAGAATCTATAAAAGGCTGGGTCTTTGTGGAGGCCAAGATGGGCAGAGGATCTCCAGTTTATCTATAAATGTTTAAGAAAACTATTGAAATTTTTGAAAACAATGTTTCTAAAAGAAAGATTGGAAGGGATTTACATATTTCTAATTCTACATTGCATAATATCGTTAAATAATTCAAGGATTCCAGCGGAATTTCAATGAGTAAAGGGCAAAGGTGCATGCACAAGCTGAACCATCATTCATCAATAGCTGATAGAGTCACATGGGCAAGGGATTACTTTATCAAACCTTTATCAAGCACTACAGTACAGGGTTACATTCACAAATGCCATTAAAACTTTACTGTGCAAAAAATAAGCCTTATGTTTCCATATCCAGAAGTGGCATCAACTTCTCTGTAGCCAGAGGTATCTGAGATGGACCATCACAAAGTAGAAACGTGTATTGTGGTCAATATGAGTCAATATTCCAGATCTTTTTTGGGAGAAATGGATGATGTGCTCTGGACCAAATCGAAAAGGACCATCCAGACTGTTATCAGCAACAAGTCCAGAAGCCAGGCTCTGTCATGGTATGGGGTCGGGTCAGTGCCCTTGGAAAAGGGTCATTTACACCTGATGTGATGGCAGCATTAATGCAGAAAAGTACACCGACATTTTAGAGCAACATAAGCTGCCTTCAAGGGTCATCCATGCATTTTCTAAAAAGACAATGCAAAACTACAGGCTGCACACATTACAAAGATATGGCCGCGAAAGAAGAGGGTACGCCTACCGGCAGTACCTTATCCCAGAAGAGAATGTGTGGAGAATTTTAAAACGAATGTGGAACGCTGGAACGCTGAAACGCTTTGTCACTTGGTATCCTCGGTGCCAAAACACCTTTTAAGTGTTGTGAGAAGGAAACTGTGTTGCAGACCTGAAATAAACAAATTTGGGTATAATAACAATATATATAATCTGCTCAGTTTAATGCATAGCTTTTAAGTAGATTTCATTAAAACTTTCATCAAAACTTAATAATTTGACTAAAACGTTTTGTATAATACTGTATTTATTTTGGTGGCATTTCCTAATCTTCTGTTGTCTCTTAGTTTATTTAATATAATTCTGATTTAATGATTGTAGTTGTCAGAAGTGAGAGGTTAAAGTGCTGGGCTGCATACCTAAAGGTTTTGGAGGAGCCCAAAGTCCTGCACTCACTTGTAAGTCATTCTGGATAAGGGTATCTAAACTCCGTAAAGGTTGAGGCTTTTACGAACCGTATGTATTATACGATAAATTCAGCGTCTTGGGTGTGTGTATGTGTGTGTATGCGCGCGCACACTAATTCGGAAGCTGCCTTTCCTGTATTTGTTCTCCCAAGTCTATTGTCAACGCATGAAAGCAGGACAGAGCGTCACGATGACTTCTCACATTCCTAAATTCTTTCTTTCTCTAATGTTTTGTGCTGCATTATAGTGCATCTATAATTTTATATAAAAAGTGATTGAGGGAACGCTGTAGAAGGAAGGTAGTTGCTGGACTGATTTAAGCTTTTGTGTTTTTTCCAGTGCACTCTTCTCTTTCCTCCTTACTGGGAGGATCCTCACAGAGGTAAGAGCTTATGCTTATCCACCCTGCATTAAGAACAGAAGGCTTATGGGATCGTAGTGTAAAGTGTGTATACATATGTTTCTCAGCCTCCGTGTGGATGCAGAGCTGGGTGCTGAGTCTTGGGAGCACGAGGACAAAACGGAGGGTCAGGAGATTAAGAAAGACCAAAGCGGGGAGAAGTCGAACGGCCTGCGCTCCCTGGTTCGATCTCTCAGCTTCTTGGGAAAGATGGCAAGGAACTCCAAGGTGGGCAAAAAGCGATATGAGTTTGACAGAGGAAAAAGTGTTTCGATTCATAAGTTGAGGCGTGTTCATAAACTGTCATCACATACAAGGGTGTGTGAGGTCAGTGTATATACAGGTTTAAATAAATAAATTCATTCATTGAAGAAAAACAGTTTTGCAGCACATCACCCATGTGAAAAGCATTACCCTCTTAACTGGACTATTTGTGCCACCTTTAGCAGCAATAACTGCCACCAAACCTTTCAGATAACCAGAGATCAGTCTGTCACACAGGTGTGGAGGAATTCTTTGCAGAATTGCTTTAATTTAGCCACATTGTTGTCCATTAAGGTTCTGTCACAGTGTCTAAAAGGGGATCAAGTCAGAACTGTGGCCACATTCATGTAGCTACACACAAAAAGGACCCAGACCACTACATCTGGGGATTGAGCCCAGGACCTTATCACTGTGAGGAGAAGGTGCCACCCAGGGATATATACTGGTCAGAATTGCAACAACAACTCTAACCACTTTTTACAGCTTCAGGTCAGGTTCATGTTCATCTCCTCTGACCTTCTCATCAGACTTCCTGCTCACTGGATGCTTTTCTAGAGAAGGTTGTTGGTGAAAATCTCATAAGATCAAATATGAAATGTTCAGATTGGAACTGAATCTCTCAAACTGTATTATTACAGTCATATCACTTCATTTAGTTACCTGTATTAGTACAGGTGTTCTAATAAAGGGCAAATGAGAGAGTATATATTTAAGTACATAAATAATATAGCCTTGTTTTCAGCCGTCATCCTTAGATGCCTCTGCAGCAGATTAAAGTGTGATATGGACTCATTCAGAAACTTACAGCGTTGTAATTTAATACACTGAGAAGGACTGAAGGAGGAACTTCCACTTTCTCTGAGCTCAGATTGCAGAGGAAGTTCTCAGGTTTCTTTTGTTCTGTGTGGTGGATGAACCACAAGTAGGTCTGGAAAAGTCAGAACGCACCGAAACTGTGAGCACAGCAAAGTGATGTCATGGTGAAACTTTGAGGAATTCATACAGAAATGCTGTGTTTAAGAAATGAATCTAATTACAAACCCAAATGCATGCAAATAAGTGTTCCTTTGACTTTTATTTCATTGTTAAGGACATATTGTTAGATTTGGGATAGTAATGAACTATTTTTAATAGTAACAGTTTGGTTTGCAGAAAATGTAATGTTGCCCCATTAATTATTTAATATTCTTATCTGACAGGATCTGTCCTTAAAACATTTCATAGTATAAAAAGCAAAAATGCTTCTACAAGTTTCATGTGTAACAACAGACTACATTTAAATGCTTGTGCTTTATTGTATTCAAATGTATAAAGAAATATGCTTGGGATGTGTAACCATCAATACAAAATCATAACTTTAAAAAGGAACAGTGCTAATTTAGTCTCTAAATGTGTATGTGCCCTATGATGGCTTGGTGCCCTGTCTGGGGTTGTTCCTGCCTTGCACACTGTGCCGCCGGCTATAGGCACCGGCTCAGCCGCGACCCTGACCAGGATCACGCAGTAAGAAAGTGAATGAACAGTGGTAATTTACCTTCATAGGACATGCTAGGTAACGTTTAATGCAATAATCAGCTTCATCCAATAGGGGGCAGCCATGCCTTATATATAACTCTGGTAGGATTTAAAAATGTTTAAAAATCTGTATCCTTCATCATGGCCCACAGTCTGTCTATAATAATCAAAGTATAAATGAATAAACCAGGCACATTTCCCTCCACACATTTTGTTAGTGCTTGTTTGGGTCAGAGTTGTGGGGGTTCTGCCCCCTATCCTCTGGGGGCACATCTGCTTGAAGATCTAGCTTGTTTCAGAAACCTACAGTAGTACAGTAACCTACTAGTACTGTTTTCTGTTTTGAATGATTGTAAAGTGAAATGGGGAGGCACATGTTGAAAGGACAGGTTGCATTAGGACACCCCTTGCTTGTGTATTTGGTATTTCAGGTACACACAATACTTTTTGTAGAGAACCACTGGCATACTGTAGCACACTGGCTTTCAGCATGGTTCTGTTAAAGGTTTACAAGTCAGTCCATTAACTTTCAGGCTAGCTCACTTGGCTGTAAGTGTGATATGGTGCTATTATATGGGATAGCATATTATATGGCAATGATAGCTCAGTCATGAAGATGCGCTACCTCACAGAAGCTTGAAGAACGATCTCTTCTTTGTTATAGTGTCACTGCTGAGTTAAAAACTGCACTGCTTAGAAGCAACATCAGAACTGTTTGAGCTTCATGGATCAGGCTTCCAGACTTGAGCACAAAGCCATCAGCTGGAGTGGGATGGATGGATGGATTGGTAGATGGATGTGATCAAAATTGTAAACAAGTACACAATTTCCAGAGGAACAGGAGTTTTTGGACAGAGGTCCTTCATCATCTATGCATAGATGAAGTGCTTCCGGACATATCGAAGGAGAGGCCAGTTTGTTTGAAGATGTTGATGTTTAAATCATAACATTCATTCCAAGGGGTTCAAAAGTTCCAAGAGTGTAGATCAGTTATTTGTCTTTGCTTTTCGTAATATGATTGCTGCTAGCAACAAATAGCAATCCAAACAGATACATAATTGATGGAATGTCCACTAGTATTGAAATGTCTTGCCACTGGAAATGATAAATCCTTAGTTTTGATGATCTGAAGGTGTTCAGGGAATCGGTCAGTGAACCTTCTTGTTTCTCCTCCAATTGCTGATTGCATCTCTTGCAAATAATACAGTAGACCTCTCCTGTAGTGATACATGAGGAAGAATGGTACATGATGATTGATCATTTTGTGCTAGTTATTTAAGTGGTGGTCTTAATAAATGTACAAGTAGCACATCTAGGGTGATTGGTGGGTACTGTTCCATGGTTATGATCTAAATGATCATTTATCTCACTCTTGACCAGTATGTCTTGATGATGTTTCTATCCCATCTATAGGACATTAGAGGGATGCAGTGTCTGCACTATCCTGCAGGATTTTGAAGTGTTTCAGTATGATGTTGGCCACTGTTTTATTTGTAGGATGATGAGTCCGCACTAAAGGAA
Source organism: Ancistrus triradiatus (assembly GCA_025084515.1). Classification (NCBI taxonomy): domain Eukaryota; kingdom Metazoa; phylum Chordata; class Actinopteri; order Siluriformes; family Loricariidae; genus Ancistrus; species Ancistrus triradiatus. Next base: position 5,598 of record JAJAGP010001694.1, on the reverse strand, counting down.
TTCTTGTCATCTTAACAGTAGATGGTTTATGAGTAAGTGCGTCCACACTGAATAATTAGAACATGAGCAGAGGAAACCCACAGTTCTGAAACTATTCATACATTTCCATACTTTTTTGGAGGAAGCCTTCATTCTCACTGCAAATGCACTTAAGTCTTAGTAGCTGCGAGTACAAGATGGAGTTTTTGCAGGCCTTGGAATGTAAAGAATTGTAAATAGGAGTGAGTCCATAATGCTTATGCCAGGATGTACTATATTCGATGTATATTACAGAGCTGGGTGGAACTTGTAGAAGGAAAAAATGAACAGTTGGAGCACTTCAAAAGTGCATATAGCAATACCAAAAATGTAGTCAGTGTATCTCAGAAATCTGGGTACAGGTCCAGTGTAATTGTTCAGAAATGTTTCTCAACAAAGAGGTTAGCATGGGATGGTCCCTGACCGCTCTTATTTGTGAGTAGTATGCGGACCCAAAAGTGAAGCAGATCTTCTGGGAGGGTTCTTCTCAGGTCCCGCAGCAATGAAATGTTTTACCGCTGTCGAACCATTTTTATTAGGATGTCCGTGTATTACTGACTGTGATGTCGGAGCTGTTCTGTCTATAGAAAGTTGTATCAGATTTTTTGTTAGTGCAGAGTATTCTTCTTTTGTTAGATTAGGTTTTCTAAGCAGATCTCCTTTGTATTAATATAGAAATCCAGTGCTTCATATTGACCTGTAGGTGGTGATCAGGAAGACTTGGTTGAGTTTGAAAAGTCAACCAAGAAAACTTTCTTGAAAGGAAAAGTTTTCACTAGCGTCCTGGTGATTGTATGAAGCATCCTGTCCATGTTTATTAAAATTGGCATGTAGTCTCAAATGCTGGAAGAACTCTTTAGTGTCAGTGATGGACTTCAATTCTTTAGTGAAATGAATTGAGTCACTAGGAATAGTGACAACGTTTTTGCAGTTTAAACTGGTAGGAGAAGCAGTCGGTTTGGTAGGCTTCTTCTTTTTCTTCTTCTGTTTCATAAATCCATAAATAGAAAAATATTGGATTTCAGCTAGTGGATCAAACCACATCATTTAAAAAGTGGGTCAGATTTATGTGTGAATTTCAGCTTGATTTGAATATTATCCGTTTCTTCGTTGAGTGTATGGACGTTTTTGGACATACAGTCGTGCTTGAAAGTTTGTGAACCCTTTAAAATTTTCTACATTTCTGCATAAATATGACCTAAAACATCATCGGATTTTCACGCAATCCTAAAACTAGATAAAGAGTTTAACAAATGAGACAAAAATATTATACTTGGTCATTTATTTATTGAGGAAAATGATCCAGTATTACATATTAGTGAGTGCCAAAAGTATGTGAACCTTTGCTTTCAGTATCTGCTGTGACCCCCCTGGCGGCAATAAATTGCAACTAAACCGTTTCCTGTAGCTTGTTATTGTCATCCCTGCACACCGGCTTGGAGGAATTTTTAAGCCCTTCCTTCCGTACAACAGCTTCAGCTCTGGGATGGTTGTGGGTTCCACCACAATAGCTGCTCGTTTTCAGTTCCTTCACAACATTTTTCCTGTAGAGTCGTTGATCTGTTTTTCTTTTTCCTTCTGCTTCCTATGTGACACCACCGGCTTGGAGGATGAATTTCCCCTTCTATGCCCATCTCCTCTTTTCCGTTTATTTCATGCCACTTCACTGTCTCAGATCTGCTTTGCGATTTTCTTGGTGGTGCTTGATGCCGTTCTCTCACATTAGCTTGCTAGTTTCAGGTTCCCATCTCCACCAACATTTCGAGTGGAGGCATTTTTACACCTCGGTCTTGCAGCGAAGTGAAGATCTTCCATGGCCATGCCAAAGAATAACACTATCCCCACCCCCCAGGAAGGGCTTTAGTGAGGGGGGAAAAAAAGGAGGGGGGTGGCCCGAGCCAGAGACCAGCGCGAGAGGGAGCACACAGCTGTCGTGTCCCCTTTTTCCTTTAGAATTCTCTGATATAAATTCAGAATTCATTGTTCCATCAATGATGGCAAGCCGTCCTGGCCCAGAGTACAGCAAAACAGGCCCAAACCATGATACTACCACCACCATGTTTCCAGATGGGATAAGGTTTCTTATGCTGGAAGTCAAGTGTTTTTCCTTTCCTTCCAAAAAGAACGCTTTTACTTTAAAAACCGTAAAATTTCTGTTTTTGGGGTCCATCTGTCCACAAACATTTCTTCCAATAAATAGCCTTCTGGCTTTTTCCAGCAACTTAGACGAGCAGCAATGTTCCTTTTTGGAGAGCGGAGAAGTGGCTTTTCCCATGCCAACCTTCCATGAAAACACCATTGTTGTTCAAAGTGTTCTTCTTATGGTTGGACTCATGAACATTAACATTACCAATGTGAGAGAGGTCTTCAGTTGCTTAGAAGTTACCCTGTGGTCCTTTGTGACCTCACCAACTATTACACACCTTGCTCTTTGAGTGATCTTTGTTGGTCGACCACTCCTGGGGAGGGTACAAATGGTCTTGAATTTGCTCCATTTTGTAACACAATCTGTCTGACTGTGGATTGGTGGAGTCCAAAACACTTTAGAGATGGTTTTGTAACCTTTTCCAGCCTTATGAGCATCAACAACTCTTTTTCTGAGGTCCTTAGAAATCTCCTTTGTTTGTGTTATGATACACTTCCACAAACATGTTATGAAGAGCAGACTTTGATAGATCCCTGTTCTTTAAATAAAACAGGGTGCCCACTCACACCTGGTTGTCATCCCATTGATTGAAAACATCTGACTCTAATTTCACCTTCAAATTAACTGATAATCCTAGTTCACATACTAATTTGTAATATTGGATTATTTTCCTTAATAAATAAATGACCAAGTATAATATTTTGTCTCATTTATTTAACTGGGTTCTCTTTATCTAGTTTTAGGACTTGTGTGAAATCTGATGATGTTTTAGGTCATATTTTATGCAGAAATATAGAAAATTCTAAAGGTATCACAAACTTTCAAGCACCACTGCAGCTGTTAACTGTTTGCTGAATTTAAAGAGAGCGGAGCACTTTCAGTAACAGACTTGTTCAGCTCTGCTGTAACATGGAACAATGTCATGGAGAGCTGTATTGTTCAGTATAGCAGTGAGTTTGTGTCCTCCTTTCCACCGTCAATTCGAAACTGTCCACTGAGCAGCCCAAGACTGAGACAGCCTTATTGATCAGTTTTGTTGAGCTTTTTTGTATCTCCTGCTCTGATGCTGCCTCCCCAACAAAATGCTACAAAGAAGACCTCAACCTCAGCAACAGACTGGTAGAAGATTGCTGCACACATTAAAGGACCTGAGCCTTCTCAGAAAGTACAGTCTACTCTCTTTCCTCTTCCTGTACACAGTCCCTGTGTTGGCCCTCCAGTCCAGTCAGTTATCAAGCAAGACATCCTAGTACCTGTCAGTACCCACCAGCTCAACATTCTGTCCCATGAAGGGAATAGGACTGATCGTGGTCCCTTTCCTCCTGAAGCCCACCACCATCTCCTATGTTCTGGATACATTAAGCAGCAGATGGTTAACGAAATGCATTTGAAAATCTAGGGTTTGCCAGGACACACTACAGGCCACTGACCAAATATGTGGAATAGATGTCTGATTCTGATTTTATAGACATTGACAAATTTTTCACGTGTCAAATAGTTCACGTGAATGCTTGGAGCCAGGGTTTCTCAGCAAAAGTGCATCCACAGTGCATCCTTGTACCACATTCCCAGGTAAGCGATGCAGTGTATCTGCTCATACATGTGATCATTAGCACTCAGTGCTACGCTGACCCATATGCAGCAGGGGGCGCTGCACTGCGAGTTGTGACATTCTTTCCTTAACCAGGATTAAAAATGTTTGAGACAGAAGAGACAGCTCTTCTGTCGGTTTGGACCACGCATTTCCCAAATAGTAGCTGAGTGCTAGTAAAGAAACTCCATGAGCTCTCTGCACCTGTATACACTCACTGGCCGCTTTATTAAGTACAAATTGCTAGTGCTAGGTTGGACCCCTTCAGACCCCTTTTGCCTTCAGAACCGCCTTACACTACCACTGAACCGCTGATAATTCCGGTAGATCAGCAGTTTCTGAACTACTTCAGCATGTTTAGCACCAACGACCTTGGCATGTTCAAATTGACTTAACTTGCCATTCTGATCATTATCTGTTTGAGCTTCAGCAGGTTGTCTTGAGCATGTTTACATACCTAAATGCACTGAGTTTCTGCCATGTGACTAGCTAATTATATATCTGTTAGCGAGCAGTTGAGCGTGTACCTAATAAAGTGGCCGGTGAGTGTAAATGTGTTGTATATTGCTTGATTGTTTCCCATGATGGTTGAGCTGAGCTGCTCTGGATTATGTACTGTGTCTCTGTCACTCTGTTCCTTTGTGTTGCATTGTTTGTAGTACATGTTTCATTTGTTTCACAGATCTGTGCTCAGACTGAAATCATCCTTTGGCACTTCAGAAAGGAATTCATGAAAATGTATACATACCGTTTTAAAGCAGTGGTTGGAATATAATTATACAATTTACACATGTTTGAGAAGTCAAGATACTTGTCAGACAATATACGTGATATACAGTACTGTGCAAAAGTCTTAGGTCACCATTTTGATTGGATATATCATTATTTTAGCGGTGGTATAATGACCATGTATAATTTTCTCAGTGTCATTATTAGAATACATGAAATTACAGGAAATACAAGAAATTTGTATGCAGTTGATTAGAGTCAGGTGTTTTCAATCAATGGGATGACAGTCAGGTGTTAGTGGGCACCCTGTTTTATCACAGTCTGCTCTTCACAACACATGTTTGTGGAAGTGTATCGTGGCATGACCAAAGGATATTTCTGAGGAACTCAGAAAAAGAGTTGTTGATGCTCATCAGGCTGGAAAAGGTTACAAAACCATATCTAAAGAGTTTGGACTCCACCCATCCACAGTCAGACAGATTGTTAACAAATGGAGGAAATTCAAGACCATTGTTACCCTCCCCAGGAGTGGTCGACCAACAAAGATCACTCCAAGAGCAAGGTGTGTAATATTTGGCAAACTCACAAAAGACCCCAGGGTAACTTCTAAGCAACTGTAGGCCTCTCTCACATTGGCTAATGTTAATGTTCATGAGTCCACCATCAGAAGAACACTGAACAACAATGGTGTGAATGGCAGGGTTGCAAGGAGAAAGTCACTGCTCTCCAAAAAGAACATTGCTGCTCGTCTGCAATTTGCTCTAGATCACATGGACAAGCCAGAAGGTTATTGGAAGAATGTTTGTGGACAAATGAGATAAAAATAGAACTTTTTGGTTTAAAAGAAAAGCGTTATGTTTGAAGAAAGGAAAACACTGCATTCCAGCATAAGAACCTTATCCCATCTGTGAAACATGGTGGTGGTAGTATCATGGTTTGGGCCTGTTTTACTGTATCTGGTCCAGGACGGCTTGCCATCATTGATAGAACAATGAATTCTGAATTATATCAGAGAATTCCAAATGAAAATGTCAGGACATCTGTCCATGAACTGAATCTCAAAAGAAGGTGGGTCATGCAGCAAGACAACGACCCTAAGCACACAAGTCGTTCT